>SNQJ01S0014613.1:170456-187162 GCA_010110895.2 Picea sitchensis
ATTTTTGACCTTTTCTTTCCAACAAGCATTCAACTGTTTAATTTGACTTGGAGAAGGCAGATCCTCTTCTCTCCTTTTCAATTTTGTCATGTTTGAGACTTTTATCCCAAATGACAAGACAACATCAGTGTAGAAACCTTCTTTGTTCTTTAAATCAACTTGGAGGTATTTGTGAAAAGCATGTGCCCTTGACCCGAAAGAAACACTATTTTTTGATACCTCCCATGATTCTATTATCAATGACATTCTCTTTTTAATGTTTTTCTTTACATAACTTCAGACTGCTGTGAAACTAGAAGATCCTTTTAACTTAATATTTGGTGTAGTTGGTTTAACCATTGTCAAAGGGCTTGTTAAGATTGGAAGAGGCATCAAGATAGTTTCCAATTCTTTGATCCTTTCCTTTAATTTAGCATTTTCAGATTCCAAACCATCAAGAGATTCGTCAAGAGCATCGGCGGTTGTCGTATGGATTTTGGAAATTTGGGACGGTCACATGTCCTTTAGGTCGACCTAGGAGTGAGACTTTCCCTTTTTATTCTTGTGGTCACTTCTTTCTACAATCAACTTTTTAGACTCTGTCAAAAACAACACATTGAAAAGTGAAGGATTCTTCTTCACTAAAGGTCTCATTTCCAACTAATTCCAATAAAGAATTTTGCCGAGCCATATTTTCGAGCTGTTACATTGTAGGAAATATTTTCTCAATATCTACTTCTAATTCCATATCCTCCAAAGAAAAACTTTGGATGCCATTTTCTATAATATTATCTTCTTCCTCTTGCACTAAATTTTCTTTTTATTTCTCATGGGGAGCTTGTGTGAACTCTCAATTTTCCCAGGGGGAGGATTCTTGTCTCCCCCTCCACTATGTTAGATTTTTAAAATTTCTAGTTACACAATTACAATTAATTAATCCAATAACAACTGTAGTAGTATCATTGAAATATAGATAATCACATATATAATAGAACACACCGATTATCCTGGGAAACCCTCGCGAAGGAGAAAAACCCAACAACCAAAATTCTCAATATAGATTCTTTCAAGCAGTACAATGATGTGCTATAGCTCTCCAAGAAAGACCCAGACAAAAACACCAAAAGAACCAGTCTCCAAGACTTGTGCGCTAGACCTTCTTATGTGCTCCAAGATGCACAAGAGAAGTGTGTGTCCAAATGAGAGGAACCTATCCTCTATTTATACACAACAATGTCTCTTGAAGAGACATGAATCTTGACCTAACTAACGCATACAATATGGCCGACTAGCCACAATGGGACTTTTTACAATTATAAGTAAAATACCAATAATATAATAATTTCTGTTGAGTCGAATTGCACAATATAATTATGCTAACCTTTTAAAGGTTTGACTAAAACAAATATACAATAATATCTTCCGTAATTACACAAAAAATATTAACACTCCCTCTTAACTAGGAAGGTATTCTTTCCAGACACATACTCAAAGTCTGATACCACATGAGCTCACATCCATTGACTATTGAACATGTGAATCTATACATCCTTGGATATCCATAGTGCAACATGACTTCACCCCATGCAACAGAATTCTATGGGAAACTCTCAATAGCTAAAATGTGTTCCCATGACATCCACTCCCTGTGATGCATCAATACCTGATTATGTGCACTCTTGTCTCAATACCGACTTTTTTTCATGCTGGATGAGACCCACCAGAGTCAGTGCCAACCCTTTATCATGCTGGATGCGATTTTTCCATACTCAGTGCCAACCCTTTTTCATGCTGGATAAGTTCCACATGTCACTTCCTTTGAAGAGGGACCACACCAAGATTTTCCTTGAAGTACTCAAAATTCCTCCTTGACAATGGCTTGGTGAACACATCTGCAACCTGATCCTCAATAGTCATGAACTGGAGCCTCACTTCTCCCCTCTGTACCATATACCTATTATAGTAGTATATGATATCGATATGGTTCGACCTATCATGGAACACCAGGTTCTATGACAACTTCATGCAACTCTGTTTGTCACACCAAATGTAGGTCACCTCCAATCTGAGACCAAATAACCCAAACAACAACTTCCAAAGCCATACTACTTCTTTTCTCGCTACACATGCTGCCACATAATCAACTTCAGCCGTACTTAGTGCCACACATGACTGCTTTATGCTGATCCAAGAGACCATACTGGAGCCAATAATGAAAGAATATCCAGAAGTACTCTTTCGGTCAGGAATATTGTAGGTCCAATATGAATCTGAGAATCCATACAATCCAAACTCATGGTCAGATCTATACCAGAGACCATGATCTAGAATACCCTTAAGGTACCTCAATGTTGAGGAAAATATATGAATTATCTTACTCAAGCATTTTCGAATCTTACTTGGCTAAGGCAAGATAGTCGGGAATATCACCCTATGTTTTATAGCCTCAAAAAGTATTTCCCAATCCAAAAGTATTAATTACAAGGGCTTAAAATGATTTTTTAAATGAAAAGATTGTTGCAAAATATGATTTTTTTATATAATTTTATGAAAATATACAGATTGCAGAAAGCAAATGCAGAGATCAAAAGCAAAAGTAACCAAGTGATAGATACACACGAATGCGACATAATAGTAATCTCTTTATTTCATTCCAAGAAATTAAAGTATACTTCTCTTACAAAATCCCTCTGAGGGCATGGACCAAAGTCAAATTTAGATATCCCCGTTGAAAACCATACAAAAGGACTCTGAAAAGAAGTAAAAACTAAACTTTAAAATATGGATCAACTTTCCACAGATTGCTACCAACTCGACTCTGCACAATATCCTTTATCAGTTATGAAATTTAATCCATAAACATACAAGTATACACAAACTATCACAGATAGATCAACACCTATGAAACACACATCTGAATGATATGGTTCAACTTTGAACCTTGCTGTCTACAATAGGACCCTGCTGTCAAAAAGAGAATTAGGCCTTTAATGAAATGAAGAATGAATGAAAACTGAACTATCTCATGAAAACAAATGGGCAAACCTTAGTATTGCTTTCTCCTTCTATTCTCCTCTTGTTCTTCCTTCTCATTTGGATTTTATGCCTTACAAATAAGTTGAAGTAGTTCAAATACCTGATTTAGTTAAGTTAATTAAACTTAACTAATTTTAGTTTAGGGGAAGTAATAAAAATAATAATAATTAAGGGTCTTTATTAAATAATAACTAAGTAGGTGGGACCCCTTGTGACTCCCTTTTATTTCTTTACAAAAATAAACACAATTAGACAACCAATTAAACACATGCCTCCTTGTAGCTCCCATAAATATTTCCACAATTTGAATATTAAATATAAGAAATAATTCAAATCATATCCAAAACATGTAATAATCACATTATCCCCAAAAAATAGCTTGCTGTCCAAAACTTTCTCCAGTCCATTGTCTTCAACAAATCAACCATAACACATAAATTAAAATCCATATTTTCCACATTGAGAGACAATTCTTCTTCTGTCACTGCAGTCCCCTTTGGACTTCCTAGAATTAGCCTTAGGTTGATTCGAACCGTGAGGATTAATCTCAATGATAACATGGGAAAAATCGTCCCTCAGGTGCACAGGGGAGGACACTGATTTTGCTGAGTCATTTGAAGGAGATGAGGGGGACGCAAAAAAATTACCTTTTTCTTGCACACGTGGAGCCTCGGTTTTAAGTCATTTGCTAGCATGGGAGGACTGAACATGTGAGTGTGCAGGGGAAATTTGATCATTTGGGTTTATAGGTGGAGGAGGAGGAGGCAATGACAAGTTGGACTAACCACGATGGTGGGACACTGTTGGATGAACAGTCTCCTTCCATCCATCATTTTCAGGAACTTCTGGTTGCATATATACATGAGGAGGCACATAGATACCATGGATATTTTGGGGCTGGAAGGGAGGCCTCTCTGGTCTAGGTTGAATTTTCCCTTTCCCAATCCAATTGAAGAACCCAACTTGAAAAAGCTGGTTCAATTCCTCAGGATCAACATCAAAATGAATTGAGAATCTGGGCCTTCTAGGCCCTTTGTTCCAATTACCTCTTCCCCTATTGTTTTTTCCATGACTGCCTCTGCTGAAGAAACTCATCCTGTATGGAGAAATTCATTAGCAACTAGCCCTGAACAGACCATACATGTCATTCTCCTTATATGAAACAAATTTTGGCTCAGAAATTGACATAAGACCCATGCAATTCAATCCATAATAATTTATTTAATAATTGCCAAATGAGTAGGGGGTGAAATAGGGTTCATGGGAGATTTGGAGCGATTGTAATGAGAGAAAAGGTGGTAGCATGACAAGGATTAATACCATGATTACTTCTCAACAATTCATTAAATAATTGACTGTGCAATCAATACCAAAATATATCAACTGCCACCTATTTCTGTGTCCTATCTTTATCATTGTCATACATAGTTTTAATTTTATTTTATAGAACAGGGCGTGTAAAAATGAAATTGGGATCGTGAGGGGGGTATAATGAGTGAAAAAGTGAGAATATGAGAGGGAATAGTACAAATACTATTCATAAAAATAAATTAAATCAAACAACCATAACTCTGTTCAGATGACATTCCAATAAGCATCCTCTTTTAAAATCAAAATCATTTAACTGTCCCTTAATTGCAGACATAATGCTTGTTGACTTCAATAAAAAGACAATTCAGTTGCCCATAATTCTTCAATTATATCAATATTTTCATCTTATACCATATCTATGCAACATTATATTAATATCATTTCCAATTTCACAATAACATCATAACCATTCGAGCCACAATCCTTAATATTTCAATGCTAAAATTTTTCCCTTTTAAAACAAAATATGATATGCACTGTGATTCCAAACATCCATATCCCATATTCATTTGTTAAAATCTAATACTAATAGACCCAATATTAACCACCAACAATCGACTTTCTAACACTGATTTACACAATCCACTGTCATCAAAACTCATAATCGGGCCTCGATTTAATCACACATAGGTCATAATCGACACAAATTTTGATTTGAAAGCAACATTTCATCAAAGAACATGTAACCCTGACCCTGAGATTCGTGTACATTAAACATGTACAAACTTCCTTTAAAATAATTACCCAACAATTGATAGATCCCAGAAAGATGCCCGAGAAGAAGCATAAACAAGTCGAGCTCAGTAGAACCAATTTGTGCTTAACAAAACAAAACCAGTATAGCACATAGGTGCCTTTTAAACTTTGATAAGACCATGATCGTGTTAGGGTTTAACACAACAATGGAGGGACTAACAATAAATCGACCAAATGGAAATTCCTCGGGGCTGTAGATAACCCATGACCCCTTTCTTTTTCAAACAAATTTATCATAGAGATGTAATAACAGAGGCTCGATCAAGAGATGATCTTCGAAACCAGAGATATCTCATGATCCTTTTAAAATTTTTATTCCAGAGAGATAACAAGAGCTTGCTTAATATTAAAAAACACAGAGAGCCCGTGGCCCTTTTTCCTTTTGAAAGAAGTTATCACATAGAATCAACCACAGGTAATCAAGACGAGTCTTGAAAGTACAAAGAGCCCGTGCTCTTTTAAATTCACCACAGTCGTTTAAATAAAGAACCTCCCTAAATAGTGAGCTTGCTTAATCTTGCTCACATTAGTGATCATTTGGAAGGGAAGACATAGTTGAAGGAGTAGTTTACTATAGTATGTCCCCACATACCACACTTGTGATAGGTAATCAAGACGAGTCTTGAAAGTACAAAGAGCCCGTGCTCTTTTAAATTCACCACAGTCGTTTAAATAAAGAACCTCCCTAAATAGTGAGCTTGCTTAATCTTGCTCACATTAGTGATCATTTGGAAGGGAAGACATAGTTGAAGGAGTAGTTTACTATAGTATGTCCCCACATACTAGATATCGGTTAGCTGAGAGGCTTATGACTATTAGTAATAAGGAGAAGTCAACCCAAATATGATTACTATAAATACATGGCCCTCATCACTAATGTGAGCTTGCTTAATCTTTCTCACATTAGTGATGATTTGGAAAGGAAGGCAGAGTTGAAGGAGTAGTTTACTATAGCTTACCATATAGCTTAGAATATGAAAGACGTGCTCATTTTACCATTGACACAATTTCATACCTAAACTATAGGTCGGCCAATTCTCCTGAGCACCTTGACCTTGATAGAGAAGAATACCGGTAGCAATCAACTAAGCAAGGCTAATGCACCAATCAAGAATAGAAACTAAAGCTGATCAGATTGTCCCACCCAGAAACTGGCACAACACCTTCGAAACTTGCACACAAAATTGCCAACTGCAGTGCGCATAACCGGCTCTCTGCAACTACTGAGAATGTATAATGAGAAACTGGGATGCCCTGTATTTATAGTAATCTAGAAGGCTTACTGGGGCCGACTTCTCCTTCTGGTTACTAATGAATTCAGTTAAATATATTTATGCAACCAACATCTCGCCTAGGGTTTCCTTACTTCTTTGCTTCCTTCCTGAATATTCTAATCTCGCCATAGGGTCACAATAGAGGTTCATAATTCCTACCATAATATTAACAACCATGATAGGCTTAACTACATGCAAAGTGGAGGGAACTAGCTCATGCATGCAAAGTTGAGTGAACTAGTTCATGCATGCAAGGGAAAATGAATATGCATGTGAGGAAAATGATGCATGTACACCAACACAAACCTTGGGATTCAAACAACAAATCCAAACATTACAACAAGTTGTCAAGATCATTGTTCAAAAAAATCAAAAGATCTTCTATTGCCATAGTCGATAGAACCATCTATTCAAACAATGCTTGTTACAAAATGTGTGCATCAAAGACACCAATAAACCTCTGCTTCACCCATAATTAATGCAGGCACAACTAGCACAACTAACGAACCTTGATAGCAACACAAACATGCTTTATCAACACAATCAAACCATCTCTAAATCTTTCCACTCTAGTGCAATCTTTGTTTACTACACCCAACTTTTGAATCTTGTTTAATCATTTTCCACTCCAATGCAATCTTTTCCATCCACATCAAGATTTTAAGTCTTGTTCAAATGTTTTAGCACAACTAATTTATTTTAATATAATAATGTCTCACGTATACCTATATAATCACTCCCTGCAACATGCTACAACCTTAACTTCTAGGGTCAACATCCAAAAATGGTTGGCAATCAACATTGCAACTTCACCTAGGACAGGAAAAACATTTATGCTGACAAGCACAAAAAACAAGAAAGAACTCAAAGTCACGCATAGACTAGAAATCATAATTTGGGACATAAATGAGTGACACAATGCTTTAAGTGTGGTATGTGGGGACATACTATAGTAAACTACTCCTTCAACTATACCTTCCCTTCCAAATCATCACTAGTGTGAGCAAGATTAAGCAAGCTCACATTAGTGATGAGGGCCATGTATTTATAGTAAATTGGTAGGCTTTACTAAATGACTTCTCCTTCTGGGTACCACTCAATTCATATTAAATATATTTCTGCAATTGGACATCTTGTCTAGGGTTTCCTCTTTACTTTGTTTCCTTCCTCGAATAACATTCTAATTCCCATCATAGGTCACACAATAGAGGTTCATACCTCCGAAGATACCATAATATTAACAACTATGATAGGCTTAACTACATGCAAAGTTGAGTGAACTAGCTCATGCATGCAAAGTAGAGTAAACTAGTCTATGCATGCAAGGGAAAATGAATATGCATGTGAGGAAAAATGATGCATGTACACCAACACAAACCTTGGGATTCAAACAACAAATACAAACATTACAACAAGTTGTCAAGATCATTGTTCAAAAAAATCAAAAGATCTTCTATTGCCATAGTCGATAGAACCATCTATCCAAACAATGCTTGTTACAAAATGTGTGCATCAAAGACACCAAGAAACCTCTGCTTCACCCATAATTAATGCAGACACAACCAATGCAACTAACGAACCTTGCTAGCAACACAAACATGCTTTATCAACACAATCAAACCATCTCCAAATATTTCCACTCCAGTGCAATCTTTGCTTATTACACCCGACTTTTGAATCTTGTTTAATCATTTTCCACTCAAATGCAATCTTTTCCATCCACATCAAGATTTTAAGTCTTGTTCAAATGTTTTAGCACAACTAATTTATTTTAATATAATGTCTCACGTGATACCTATATAACTACCCCAGTGCAACATCATGCCACAACCTTAGCTTCTAGGTCAACATCCAAAACTAGGTTACATCAACATTGCACCACCTAACAAGGCAAACATTTATGTAGTCCAAGCACAAAAAACAAGAAAGAACTCAAAGTCACGCATAGACTAGAAATCATAATTTGGGACATAAATGAGTGACACAATGATTTAAGTGTGGTATGTGGGGACATACTATAGTAAAATACTCCTTCAACTATGCCTTCCCTTCCAAATCATCACCTTCCTAAATAGAAAGAACCTCCCATTGTGGTGACATTGGGTGGGAAGGTTCCTATTACACCAGTTTCCAATCTACTATCCTTTAGCCTCTTTCCCATCTACAAAATATGCGATAACATTTTGGTGCCGTTGTTGGGGAACACTGAAATACCTCTCAATGACAAATCTTTCGGTAAGCCTTGCCTCAGAACCTTATCTTACAGGGTGTTTTCCTATTTCTTTGATAGTTTCAAGAAACTATCTGGCAACTCCAAAACCAAAAAGAGGTTCAAGAATCCTCCTTTGTCTTTCAAAATGAAGCCTCCCAAGAACTCTCATGTTGTCAAATCACTCTTCGAGAAAAGCTTTCCTTTAAGAATCATGTCTAGCTCTCAGACCGCTACAATGAACCCAACCAAAATCAAAGACAATGGTCAGGCTCACTTTTTAAACCATTAGACATGTCACCATACTAGGCTACCCTAGGAAAAATGCCACCCAAGTATGAGGTTGGTTGTTTAAATTCGCCCTGTACCTCAGGGATGCAATCGGGCATGAAGAGCATGAGCAACTTTGGCATTTCTCCAGCTCATCCCATTAGTGACGATGTTGAAGATTTTGTCATGAAGTTGTTCTCCGGTACTCTTTATGATGCCTCAAGGTGTTGGTACCTAAGCCCTTCCTCATGGAAGCATCAAACCATGGATAGACTTGAAGGAGTAGCCTTTCTCAAAAGATGGAGTGTCAAAGAAGACTCCTAATATTCTCTCACCGACTGAATAACTTTGCCGATTCGAGACTTTATCAAGAATTCATTGCTATCATCCGAAGATATTCATGTTTACACCAGATCTTCAATGGCCAACTAGGGTATCTTATCAGAGACAAAAATCCTCAGTCAATTCAAGAAGCTCAAGAGCTTGTAACAAAGATTGAAGGAAATCTTGTTTCATCCAAGATTGAGCCTTGCTAATCCAAGGGGAGAATAGACACTAAACAAAATATAGTCCACAATGTTGAGCCCACTTCAGATCTATGTATTAGTATTTCCATCCTACAGGCCTCTGTCTGCATCATAAAAATCAAGAGGAAATGATGAACAAGATTGTCAAGAAATAACTTTAGACCCAGTTTAGGGTCCCGTATAAAGGGCAATTCCAGAAAGGGGCCAATTTTATAAACCAAAGAATGAGCATTGTCTAAACACCTTGGCCCCAAACGTTGTTGATGAAACCTTGGAGTTCGAAATGCAAACGAACATAGTGGCCATCAACAAGTCAACAACATGGATTGTTTCATGGAGTTTCCTCAGATAAATCAACGGATGCAGAAATTAGGAAGTCAGGAAAGAAGTAGCTGACAACAATACGGTGGTAATAAAAACCTCGAGATCAAGGACCACAAGAAAATCTAAAGAAGCACTGTGGCACAGAAGAAATAATTTTGAAACAACCTGATTAGGCAAAAAGCCCACCCCTGGACATGCTTTCCACATCCAAGGCTAAGGTTGACCTGAACTGACTTCAAGGGGAATTATAACAAATGGCCGTAAACATACCCCCAGAGAAGCAATCAAGATCCCATCCATCAAGGAATGATTTGACACTTTCTTTTCGGGACCAGATGACCCTATGGACCTATTATGTTGCAACTTGATCACTTCAGGGTCCAATATGGTGAGAACCCTCATTTCTTCATGACGTTAACAATGAATGACAAGAACCCTTTCAACAATTGCATGTTAGATACGTGCTGGTGCTAACATGATGTCACTCAAAGTCATGCAACAAGTGGGATTGAAGGTCACAGGGCCTTATAGAAATGTATGTGTCTTCGAATCTAAAGCCATACCCACACACAGGGTGGTTGAGAATGTTGAAGTTTGCCTAAAGGATTACCCAAAGAAGATGGTTCACATTAACATCGCGGGTAGTTAGGTCCCGGGATGTTTTATCTAGGAAGTTAATGCACGTTAGTGGCACTTTGAGATGGCCCTCACATTCTTGCAATTGCCTTTGAAAATGGAACGATAGGCCATCTCCTCAATGTGCCAATAACTGGGGACCATGTGCAAGATATTACTCACCCTGTCAAAAATGACAAGGCACAAGATGAGGTGATATAAACCCTTCAAAAGTTTTCTCCAGAAGATATTCCCTTTGCGACGGAAGAGGACTTTGATTAGATAAAATGGCCCAAGAAAGAAGAATACTGAACAACAACTCGTAGATGAATTCAAAAACAAATAAATTGGGACGGTGAAGATATTGTTGAAAAATGGCATATTGACGTACAAATCTACCCATCTCAACAAGAAGTTTTTTACAACAAAAGCCCACCCTCCCTGGCTAATACTAATTAGTTGTCCAAGGAATGATCAAATACAAAGTCAGAAAGTATGAGGGAGACATGGTATGGATGTGGGATACCTTAGAAAGGAGATCCAACTATTGTAAAAGGAAGCACTCAGTCATGGCTCTGACCCTTCAAAGTTGGAATGGAATCAGTTAACAACTCATATTACTTATCCACTTTAGAGGGAAGAAGGCACCCATTACCTACTGAGGGCAATCTCCTCAAACCCCACCATAGTGGGGTAACCTCGGGATCACTGCAAGTGTGCAAGTGGCATTTTGTATTCGTGTATTATACCATTTTCATTTCATGTTAGTTTCATCTACATTTCTTAGCTATTGATTGTTTTCCTCTTCAGTTCGTATATATATATATATATAGAGGCTGGGTGGGTATTAATTTCTATTTTGTTACTCATGCCCCTATCGAGATTGAGCAGGTTTGTAGGTTATATTAGAGATGATGAGGAATTTCATGCGCCTAATGGCACATGCCCCCGAAGTTGGAGCCAGATGTTATCCCCTGTTTTTAGGGATAACTAGGGAGATCATGTCACGAGGCCTTGCAGGTCCCAGACATGGAGTAATCGAGATAGATTGACCAGCATGGCCTTGGAGGGCCTATCATTTTCTTCCATCAGATTTGTTTTGTCAGCAGCAACAACGTCCATCACCATTGGTTTGGCTTTGTATCAGAAGAGGTTCTGTCTAAGAGGTAATTGGTCTAGGGTATCATGGTATGTGTCACTTTGATCATTGAAACTTTTAACATATGCATCTCATTCCTTTTATCTCTAACAACCGCTGGGATCTTACATTATCCCACTTGAATATGCTTGGGGAGATTGACAGGTGCCCTAGCAAGCCTGAGTTCATAGGTCTTGGTTTGCCACTGGGGAATTTCTGAAAAGCCATCGCCCCATCATAACACCAATGTTTCATCTTATCTCCTCGCTCATTTATCCCATTCCCTTGTCCAGAATTGACCTATTTTGTAGGATTGCACCTTATCACATGGGAAGAAGGCTAAAGGCCCGTATGCAAAAGTACCGTAAAAGACAAAAGCCTAAAATGAAACCTCGAGATGCTTCACCTAGGGATCCTTGAGAAGGCAATCAAAGGCCTCTCAACAAGAAACAAGAGGGACTCCACAACAAGACGAAGTCAGAGGATAGGGTCTCATCATGAGCCATCCTATTAGGTTCATGGGTATCGAAAAGCGATTGCTACCATCTGGTTACAACGCTGGCAGTGACCTTTGGTTGCATGGCCAAGGAGGGGGTCTCATCACAGCCACCTTCTAATCGCCAGAAATACTTGGGTCACCATGCCAAGGAAGTGTCCTCCGATTAGCTCCTTGAATATAAAATAAAAAGAAGAAGAAAAAGAAAATAAAATAATAAAGCAAGAAAGAATAAAGGCAAGAATGCAATTGGAAAGAGTGCATCCACATTTCTACAAAAGAACCCACAGATAACATTATGTATCCCTGACTCTCACTCTACCCACATGTATGGACATCCCCAGCCACATCAATTCCTCACTTACATGGTTTGGATGAGATCTTTCTCGAAACTTTCCTTTTCTTGTGGATTGTCTTTTCTCCAATATTGTATTGCAAGTTTTGTAATGTCTTTGAGCTATTGACTGATGTATTAGGGTTTTATGCATATGTATAATATTGATGATGAGATGTGATTTTCACATTGCTATGATCCCTGGGTGGACTCCATGAACCCATAGAGGGATTTTCTTTTGATGTGCAGGATCATGCCCGACGAACATGTACCATTTGGACCGGTACACATGGGGAGATGACCAGTTCGGACCTCCATGGGGCTGAAGAGCCCACTAGATGGATGCTGAGACCCCATCAGGGGGTAGAGACATGATGGAGATGGATCGAGGATTTTTCACCAAAGAGGAAGAGGACGTTCCATCAGAGGCACACTAGACCTAGGGGGAATGACCCCTTTTCAGTGGAACGCTAGCCTTGGAAGGCTTAGGACATCCCCATCTTCACCATGACATCATCCAGCTTCATGGACACTTTTGGAGGCAGACTGGGTAGCAGTGGCATGTGTGGCATGTTGGAGAGGCCCCTGGGGGGCTAACGTTTTTCTCCTAGATGTCTCATTTTCCCTAGAAGGGGCTAGCGCCTCCCTTGAAGGGGATTGTACTCTCTTTGCATCTCGATCAGGGTTTTAATTTGACAACTTAATGTAAAAACAATATTATTTTGACATTATGGCCTTGTCGGCCTTTTTATGACCTAAAAAGTAAAATTTGGTCATTGATACACTATATATTGAGGGTTAGGACTCTCATTTTGAGGATTAATTATCACTCACTCATAGTGAGGTCTGATTTTTATCACCCTATTGGGGTTTTTGACTGAACTAAATGATGCACACTTGTTGAAGGAAGAGATTTTTGGCATTTATGGTGTTTCTCTTGAAGGAAGAGATTTTTGGCATTTATGGTGTTTCTCTTGAAGGAAGGTGTTACAACTAGGGTTTGCATGGTTATTTCTTCATGAATTGTAAGTGTTTCTTCTGCAAAACTTCTTATTGAATGGTTGTAGTTTAAATTTCTTGCATATTTCTTATAAATATTGCTGAATCAAAACCCTAGGGGACAAACACACAAGTAGGTCGTTGTCTCATGTCCCGTGATAGATAAACTTTTAGCCATTGAAAGAGAAGAAGAGAGCCTAGCCATAGCTACACTCCTTGCTTTTCTCTCCCCTGTGCTAGCCGTACCTTTAGAAATCCAAGAGAGGGAGACATCCTAGTTCTAGGTTATCTACACCTAGGGCCATTTTTCCCTTAGGGTTTGAAGACAGAGCCTTGCTGCAGCAACACTCTCCCTCTTTAAGCTCTCTCGTCTTGTTTTTGCATTTTATCTGAGCTAGCCGTTTTCTAGGAAGGAGGAGAGAGCACAAGGCCTTGCTTTTGCAACACCGGAGTGAGCCTCTGTCCCCTAGGGTTCCGTCTTTGAGGCCCTTCTTTAGCAGCACCTTGAAACCTTTCCCTCTAGTGCTTTGGAATCTCATCACCTTCAACTTGTGCGTCCTTCACTTTCTGACTCCATTTAACCCTAAGGCACTGATCTCCAATGTCTAGTGTTGAAGTGAAATCAAATCCAAACACTCTCAAACTTCTTTTAAACTGAAACCCTAACTACACTAACCCTAGAATGCCGACGTCACCCTTGGTTATTTCATCTTGATGCAACAACGTTTCATTTTATAAGCAATTGAATGGTAGTTAAGAGCATTTATTGGATTGAGTGTCGATTTGTTACATTGAATTCTATATCGTTCCAGTATTTACTGACAAGTGACATATTTATCATTTCCATTTTGCAAACATTGATTTCGTCAATATTTATTGTCAAATTGCTTACATTGAATATCAGATAGTCACTTACATATGAAGTAATAACCCCATTGAATATAGCTTGCATATATCTTTCTTGATGTTGTCTTGTTCCAGGTAGGTACATATTCTTTGGGGGTTACTTCAAATTGGCCTTTGTCCAGACTATCTTTTTGGGTGGTGATATGTGAATGGGGAACTATCTTATTTCTTTTAAACCTTTGCCTCTTCAAATCCACAGGTCACCGGGGATGTCTCCCCTGGGCCTAACCTCCCTAAATATAAAGAACCTCCCCATTGTGGTGACATTGGGTGGGGAAGGTTCCTGTTTCTCCAGTTTGACCTACTATCCTTTAGCCTCTCTCCCATCTACAAACTGTGCGATAACAGGTCACTTGGTCGACTTTCCTTATTTTAGGGTTAACCCACTTCTAATTTCTCCATTAAAATTATTATTGAAATAATTTATTTTGTATTCAACTTGAATTATAATACACTGATAACTTCACTTTATTATTTATCCTTTAAAAATCTCTTAAACCACTTTGACTACTTTGACCTTTTGGGGCTTCTAGATGACATATGAGATTCCTCCAACTTTGTAAGGCCATAGCTCCCAAACCGTGAGGATTTATGTGATGTTCCACATACCAACAGAAATGGCATGACATGTACTATCCATATAGAATAGTATTATCTGAAAATATATCATAACTCATACAATTACCCATCAAAAAAACTTGGGTGCATTACCCAAACCTGGGGTCTCCAAATTCTCATGGCCATAACTCTCTAACCGTGAGGAGTTATGTTACGTTCCACATACCACTGGAAATGGAATGACAAGAACTATCCATCTAGGATAGTTTCCCTAAAAAATTCACTGTCCTTCATCTCATTATTCCACAATTAAGCATGGGTTCTCTTACTCCGCAAAGCATCTTCCTGTGAGGGATTTCACCATAAGGGGACCACTTTGGAGTTCGTCCATATTTACTTCTTATTAACCATGACAAAAAAATAATGAGTCATATTTACATAAAACTATATTGGGTCCATTACCCAAACCTTTGTGCTACGGGGCTTTCTTCAAGGGTTGACATCAATGCCAACCAACCTTAATCAATAGTCTTCTCTTTATATTATCCAAGACAAACATCCTTTTCTCCTCTAAAGCCAAGAGTGCATTCATTCTTTGAGAGATATTGGAAGAATTTAATTCTTCAACCTGTAGCATCAACCTTAGAGAAGAAAGTTCTAGCTCTGGAGGCATAATGGATTCTTGACCATAAATAAGCTAGAAAGGAGTGCAACCAGTGCTCACCTTGGTGGTAGTGCGATCTTCCCAAAGGGTGTAAGTGAGGAGAGTGTGCCATTGATGAGGCTTATATTCAATGAGCCTCTAAATAATTCTAACCATATTCTTGTTAGTAGACTCGACTAGCCCATTTCCTTGGGGATAATAAGCTGATGAGGTAAAATTTTTAACCCACAGTTTAGCTAGAAACTAAGTCAGCTTAGCATAAATAAGAGCGGGACCGTTTTCTGTAATAATTTCCAAAGGAAGACCAAATCTGGAAAAAATATTAGTATCAAGGAAATAAATCACCTTCTCATCCTGTGAAATCTTAAGTGGGACAACTTCAGTCCATTTCGTAAAAGAGTCTGTGGCTGTCAAGATAAAAGATTGCCCTACTGAAGATGGAGGATTAATAGGACCAATAAAGTCCAGACCCCATTTTGAAAAAGGAAATTCAGGGAGGACATGTTGTAAAGGAATGACATAAATACGTTCTTTCCCAGTGAACTTCTGGAACTTGTCACAAGATCTTGAAAAATTATAAGAATCACGAAAGATTGAAGGCCAATAGTACCCTTTCTTGATAATTTTAAAAGCAATAGTTTTAGCACAAAAGTAACCTCCTACATGAATAACATAATATGAAGATCCATGAGTCTCTTGTAACAATTTCTATGCTTCCTCATTATTCACACAACGAAGTAACATACCATCGACATATCTCCTAAACAAGAAGTCTCCTAAAATGACATATTTGGAAGATTCCAGACGAAGCCTTCTCCTTTGATGGGTATCTAAGTTATCTAGACATATTTGATTTTGTAAGTAACACACCAGATCTTTGTACCAGGGATGTTCAACTACAGGAAGGATTTGACTGTCAATATAAAATAGTGATGACAAAGAACTATCTTGTTCATCAATTTCTTCACTTGCTTTTGCATGCTGAGCTAAGTGAAGGGCTAAGTCATGTCCCTTAATGGTATTATAAGTCCGGATGGTTAAATCATGCTTCTGGATATTGGCAAGCCAATGTGAAAGATTCCTTGAAAGATAAGTCCGTGAGAACAAAAAATTAACAACATGTAAAGGGAATTTTACCAGCATGTTCTTACCTAAGATAAAGTGGTGAAAATTTTCAACAACTTTGACAAGAGAGAAAACATACTTTTCAATATAATTAGAATATTTAAATTCATCATTTGACAAGATTT
>SNQJ01S0014613.1:195375-223136 GCA_010110895.2 Picea sitchensis
GAGTCTTGAGCATAAAGTTACGACTATTTGAATTTTTCCCATTAATTTTTCTATTCATTTATCAACTTGGCGCTACTCTATGTTGTAATATGAATTTTTGCACCTACTCCATTGGAATATTCATAGGATCTCAATTGGGTTTCCTCATATACATCTTATGGAAAATCTTTTCAAGTTTCACCTTTTTCTGGGTTCTAGGCTGCTAGTTACAACTGGTTGAAGTTCTAGGCCAAAATACCATATTGTAACTGATATGCTACAGGTACCTTATTTTCCATATTGAACACTTTTAACATGTCCATAAATTTAATTCAGCTCTTGGAGTGACTTCTATGGTTCAATAGCCTTCCATTGACTGCTCCTGTGCCTCAATCCGATTTCGGAGCAAAAATTTACGGCTCCTTGAAGTTAGATGGGTCTTAAAATTTACCCTTCACTGTTTGAGCTGTAACTTTCTCATAAAAGATCTGTTTGATGAACAGTTTACACCATTAGAAATATCTCTCCGATCTCTTTTATTTGAGCTGTAAATATAAAGTTTTCCTTGGCACACTCTGTTCTCGTGGCTTTTGAGTAGCTAAAAATTCTCTTAAGGCCCTAAAAAACGCACTACAAAAAGATGACATTCAAATGATATAAAACGTTGGGGAAAATCGCTGGTTTTCTGTTGTTGTTCACCCTTCAAATGACTTCGCGCACACAAATTTCAACTTGTACACCCATATTTACCATGCGTATACACATCACAAGGTAAATCTTGCTTCGCGCACCTATAACCACCGTGCATCACTTCTCTGTTGCGCCAATAACTGCGCAATACTTTTGTGTCGCGCGCCAAAATCCACCGTGCACAGTTTAAGTTATTGCACTATTACCTGTTGTGCGTAATTTTTGTATCAAGCGCTAATATTCCACCCACATTATACTCTACACGCTGCACCATGCCATAGTTTAGTACGTCTCCACCGCGCACCAAAACTCTGCCTGCACCACTAAGTAAACTGTCGTGTGACAACATTTACCCACATTGCACGTGCACCAACAAAACTCCTCTGCATTCTGCCAACACTTCACACACCATGCACGTATTTATTATGTGTGTGCACACCGTGCAAAGCTAAATTTATTGCATGGTCCTGTACACCAACATTTTTCCGCGTGGCGTCGAAATTTAGCGTGCACACCTACACACTAACATTTTTCCGCGTGGCACCAAAATTTAGCGCGCACACCAGCATGCCAATATCTTGCTGCACAGTGCCGAATTTTACCTATCACAAGATTTTCACTGCGCATCATGCATTTTTAGTGTGCCCACATGTGCACATTCATTTTTATGCACATCAAGTCCTCATGAATTCCACTGTAGAAATTGGGGCTTTTGGGCTTAACTTTTTCCTTGATTTACCATCGACATTCTGCAACCATTAAATTTGTTCAATTTCACCCCAATAACACCAGTTCAACCTATGCAACAACAGATCATTGTAAGTTGACATTTCTGGAACAAATTTATCCAAAATCAATTCGCGAATTGAGAATTTTAACCACTAAACTCGCTCCATCTGTCATGGCTTCACTGTAACTTCAAATTTGACCCATTCTAGATCTGAATTTGATAGAACATATATTAAGTCGGGAATATCTCATCACTTGGAAAAATTTCTCCATTTTCTCATGAATTTAACAACATAAATTGGGGCTTTTCCCCAATTCCGCCCAGTTGCTGTTACTTTTTACCATGGATGATTTACAAACTGAAATTTGGCCACTTCGAAATAAATCCTCTGTGACATTTCGCTTCAACTCAACTTTCTCGGCCCATCCAGGCTCAGTGTTGAAAACTGAAGCTCTGATACCATGTTTTAACGTCCCTGACCATCCATGCCGGGCCACACTACGCCAGAGAACTCTTACGTTCTCTCTGCGGAACATCCTGTAACATATCCAGTATTCAACTGAGCTATGCCACATAATTTTTTCGAACTGCATGCAATTAAAATATACACAAAAAGAACTCTTGCGGAAACTTTATATATAAAAATGTAAACATACAAATACATATGTAAATGCACAGATTCATACTGAAATAACATTAAACGTATACATGCAGCATATACATGCAATACCCATAAATATACAGACAATTATAAACATGCATAAGATAAACCCATAAAATAAACACGTAATTAACAATGTAACATGTAAATTTATCACACAGTTGACACTTATCTTGGTAAGAATATCACCAACTATGTCCAGACCTTCCACGAACCTCCTAGCCTTAGACCACACAGTTCATCACTCTCAACAGTGAGTCACCCCCGAGCTGGGACTAAACTCCACCAGGGTAAAGGGGATTTCTAACTAGGCTAAAGGCTCATAGAAAATAGGAAAGACTCCGTCTCAGGGGAAAACTCAAACTAACAACCTATAGTCCCTCATTCCCCACATGCTTGTCTCACCCAATAAGTGTGCCCCTTCTCTCCTCAACAGTCCTTCGGCTGCCCCACTTCCTTTCCGGGCTTCAACAACAGGCTGGACAGGAAGTCTCAGAGCACTGTAGTTGCAGTTTAACACCTTCAGGAAATCAATTCCCAACAATTCTCTCACCCAGAGAATTTCTCACGGGCCTGACAACCCGCCTCTTCAATATCCCACAGGCCTGACAACCTGCTTCTTCAGTCCAACTCCCAAGCTAACCAGATACACCAACACAAAATGGATATGGATACAAGTTTAGGTACAGTCATAAAGATACGAAAGATAGCTCAATGGGTGTGTGTATGCTCATGGATGATTGACTGGATGACTGAATGATGATAGGAATGATGGAAAAAATGGGAAAATGAACTAAGTCCCAACAATATGTATGCATGTACCCAACTTGACACTTGTCATGTTGGGATCTACTTTGGCCTACTTGTCCCCAACTTTAGAACTTAGGATAAAATAATTATCCATACTTTATGATTTAAGAAATATTAATATAATGTTCCTTTTTGGCTTAATCTCCCTAGATTAGCCCCTTTTCCTTAACTTTTAGGCCCCTCCCTTTCCCTAACTAGTGGAGTTTAGTCCCCCATCTCTTTTATCGTGGTCGGTCTGCACGCAGCGATGCATTTTATATTAATTATGAGATATATACAAAAGTAGGCGCACTGTCCTTTAACATCTAGGCTCTCTGGCCTATAAAACACAACATATACACAAAGGCTCGCTGGCCTCAATATCGCACACACTTAATATGATGCGTGCGATATCCTGGAATGTTCACACTTCATCATTTTACTGTGCAGTACAGGCGTGCACTGTGCCATGAAAGTTGCATACAAAAGGATATCAAACAACTCACCAGCTTAAGTACATTTTCATTTACATTACAATTGGGTTCGGCCTAGGGATATTACAGTGAAAGTGCTCCAACATGTAATAAAAGTGGTTTTATATTTATCTGTCCTTTTTACCTTGATCTGATTGTAACCAAAAAACCTGTCAAGTAAGGACATCATCTGTGACCCTGCAATTTGCTGCAAAATCATTTCCATATTAGGAAGAGGAAAATGGTCTTTTATACTAGCTCTATTTAATGCGTGAAAATCAACGCATAGTCTAATCTGACCAGTTGTTTTCTGAACGGGAACCAAATTAGAAACCCATTCAAAATACTTAACAGGGAAAATTATTCCATCTTTCAAGAGTTTTTCCAACTCATTCCAAATAGTTGCTTCTAGTGTAGGGTTAATGGGTCTTTGTTTTTGCCTAATCAGTTTTATGCCCTCCTTGATAGGAATGGCATGGTGTATAAGAGAAGGATCAAAACCACGAAGATACTCATAAGACCAAGCAAAAATATCTTGAAATTCATGAAGTAACTCAATGAACTTCAATTTTTCTTCATCAAAACATTGGGCACCTATCTTAACATTCTTTGAACAATCGAGTGTCCCAATGTTCAAGGAAATGGTTTCACCCACTTTCCTTTTCGACTCCTCTTCTTTATGTTTTTATTTGTTTCCTACATCACTCAATGAAAATGAAAATTCTAGAGGAGTCAAGCCCTTAGGGATTTTGTTATCTTCCATTGATATAATCTCCTTAGGCTTATAAGGTTTGTTGAGGAAAATATATGAATTGATCTTACTCAAGCATTTTCAAACTTTACTTGGCTAAATCAAAGTAGACGGGAACATCACCCTATGTTTATAGCCGACAAAAATAACGTCCTAACTCACAAGTATTAATTACGAGTGCTTAGGATAGTCTTTTATCAACAAAAAGCATGCTATAAATTCACTTTTTATGTAATTTTCTGAATATAACAGTTGCTGAAATAAATGTAAGAACATAAGTAAAGACACCAAGATGATAATCAAGACAGTTGAGGCATAAAGCAATCCTTTATTTCATTCCAATTCACCAAAGAGTCATTTTCTTTACAAAATCTCATACAAAAATCTTGGACCAAAGTCAAACTTAGACATCCCCGATGGAACATACAAAAGGACCTCTGACAAAAAACCAAAAATAAACTCTAAAAGCTGGATCAACTTGCCATAGATTGCTGCCTACTCGACTCTGCACAATAGCCTTTATTAGTCATGAAAATTAATTCACAAATAGACAAGTCTACACAAACTATCAAAGATAGATCAACACCTCTGAAAAACAAGTGTCTGAATGATTTGATTCAACCCTCATATTGCTGTCTACAATAAGACCCTGCTATCACAAAAGAGAATTAGACTGTGATGAATATATGAATTAATGAAAATTGAACTATCTCAACATAAACTCAAAGAGAAAACCTTAGCATGTTTATGCTTCTATCCTCCTTTCCCTTTTGCTTTTAATAAATTAAAATTGGTTGAAGAAGTTGAACCAATTCATTAGTTAAGTTAATTAAAATAATCAACTAAATTTAGTTAGGGTAAAAGTAATAATTATAATAAGGGTCATAAATAAATAATAACTAGTAGGTGGGACCCCTTGTGACTCCCTTTAGTTCACATCAATCATAACAATCGTAACATAACCATTAGTTAAGAAAAATACACCTCCTTGTGCCTCCCATTAACATATTCACTTTTGGCAATTAAAACTCCTAAAATTTGAAATTATTTCAAAATGATACTCATATATCCAAAATAAACATGCTGTCCAAAGATC
The DNA here is from genome assembly GCA_010110895.2 of Picea sitchensis. Lineage (NCBI taxonomy): Eukaryota > Viridiplantae > Streptophyta > Pinopsida > Pinales > Pinaceae > Picea > Picea sitchensis. Next base: position 200,545 of record SNQJ01S0014613.1, read on the forward strand.
CATGAAGTCAACTATCATGAAAATATAGATAACATAAAACTCAAAAACCATATTTCCCAGTCTGCGATGCAACCTTTCCTTGGTTGTTTCTATCATCTCTTGATTTTCCTGAATTTTCCTTAGGCTGTGCAGAGCCCTTAGGCTTAATCTCTCTGATCACGTGGGAACAATTGTCCCTCAAATGCATCCGGGAAGACACGGATTTGTCATAGTCATTGGAGGGTTAGGAAGGGGTAGCAGTGGATTTTCCTTTTTCAAGTGCATGGTGGGCTTCAGTCTTCAATATCTTGCTAGCATGGGAGGATTGCACTGGCGAGTGGTTAGGGGCATCTTGGGAAATGGGGTTAACCGACGGAGGAGGAGGCAAAGACAAGTTGGGATAGCAACGATGTTGGGAGACTACTGGGTGGACAATCTCCTACCATCTATCATTTTCAGGGACCTCAGTTTTTAATGAAACATGAGGTGGTACAGGGATACTGGGGGCTTGTGGGGCTCAGAAAGGAGGCCTTTTAGGCCTAGGTTGGACTATTCCCTGCCCAATCCAATTAAATAATCCGGCATGAAATATTTGGCCAAGCTCTTCTGAATCAACGTCAAAATGTATAGAGAACCTGAGCCTTCTTGGGCCTTGGTTCCAGTTACCTCGACCTCTGTTTCCTCGGCCATAATTTCCTCGACTGAAAAAACTCATCTTACATGTGTAATCGATTAGAAAATAGTATTTTAAATAACCATGCATGATAACTCTTAAAAATATGAAATAGATTTGGCTCAGAATGTATCTGACTCATGCAATCCAATCCATACAAATTGTTTTACTGTTAATCAACGAGCATGGGGGTGAAAAAGGGTTCAGGGATATGTGAGGGGTTTGTATTGAGAGAAAATATGATATAATGAAAGGGGAGAAGACATGGTCACTTCTCAATGACAACAACAATCAATTGTAAATCAAACCAATAAAACCGCACCACAATCCACACAAGACACTGCCACTTTCATCCATTTTAACACAATAATTCTCTTGACTGTAATTAATCTCAGAATAGGGAGTGAAACAATGAAATGGGGAGGTGATGCGATTTGTAATTAGAGGAAAATAAAATCATGGAAGGGAATAACGACAATTACTATTCATGAGATTAATTAAGTGATCCATAAACATGCTGCGAAGAAGATGCATCAACCATCCACAATTTCTATGCAATTTAACTAATTCAATGTTCATAAAATATCCAACACTGTGCTACCACGAGACAATATGTATTCCACATGATTTGTAAGAGGTTCTGTTCCATTCACTCACCTACTTTTCATTTTATAACATTTTTCACACAATAATCATTTACATTCTGTAAACTATCAAAATCAACCACTGCCCATGTATTTCTTCAATCAACAGTGATACTCAAAAGTCATGTTTTCAAATTAACAATGAAGTCACTATTACTGCAATCGGGCCCATATTTTAAATGCAATGACATTCCTTGAACATAAATGACAATAACCAAAAATAATCAAGACCACAATACAACCCACAGTCACCATTTAGACACAAGCTATGCACAGGGTAATTTTGCCCAGGCAATGTAGTTCTGCCACTGTAAAAAAAAGCAATTCAATGTGACTTAAAAGCTGGGCCACCTATCCAACACAAATGTCATCAACAACATGCCTACTTTAACCAGTGATCAATTGCAATAAATAACATGCCTAAAACTCTATGGGTATCCCTGAGTATGAAAAACAAGCTATCCATACCACACACAATGCACAACTAACAAAACTCCACGGTGCAACATTTCCACTTAACAAAACAACACACACTCATGATAATAACTCAACATATCATGTTGAGTTATCGATTTAATATAATATTGCTTCTATTTAGTCACACCGTGATCGACCATGCTGTGCACACTCAGTATTATTCAACCAACAAACACAAGGATGTAGTGGATATACTTTCTACAGTCATCTAGTTCAGTAGTCATTCAGCCCCAAAGAAAACCATAGTTACCATGACCATTATCTATTTTTCAACCACACAATGCGACATGCGTGAGCAACACCAAGCATTTGTACCCAATGCCAACTATCATCTGAAAATTATTAGTGCAAATACTAGTGACTGTATATCAACCAAACAATTAGCCACTGTTGTAGAATATCAATCAACCGAACAAGCTGTGGTAGCTATGCATACCCACGCATCCATTCGAATTGGGGAAACGTCCCTCTCTATTAAACAATACTGAGTTATCAAACATAAGGAGAGAGACTGTGTAACTTGAGTCGTGTAGATAACAAACAAGGTTTACCAACGTTATATAGAGGCAGTAACTAAATGCCAAACCAACACGACTGTCATATAGCCAACTAGACGGGTCCGTACTAAAAAATAGTTGGCAATATACAACCATCCAACAATCAAGTGGTAAAACCAACAGGCCAGGATGGTGTTCCATGTCAACCCTTAGACATCTGGAATTAAAGGTTCACATTGTGACTAACACAAGGAAGCTAGAGCCAACTTCCTTCAATGGTGAAAAACCCCGATACCAACAGTGCATACACAGAGGGAACCACAAATTATTCATGGATAGATAACAAGTCCCGAGACAGGAAGGATACCACAGAGGAACGAGGCTCCAACCTGACTGATAGTGATGTTTAACGTGCATAGGGTGTAACCCTTGTGGTTCTTAAAACAACCACAACACTGAAGTGATGACAAGGATGAGTAAGAACACGAGAGCACATTTCATGGCCTTTAGTGACGAAATCAACCATTTCCAAAATGAACAAAACAAAGTGATGAAGATTGCCTTCAACCATTAAACCCATAAAAACCAGAGACTGGACAAGTGATGCACACGCGTGGGGACAAGAAACCAAGCAAACCAAAAAAAAACTTCCAACTAAACTAGCTAGATCACATAGATCCCCTATGGTTGCTAGCACCCAGGGCGACCCAATAAAACTATGAATCCAAGACTATTGCAGAAAAATCATGACGCTTCATTCCAAGAACACAATTTTACACAGTTGCAACCTTAAGGAAAACACAAACCGATACACCTGAGACAATAATTATTTCATAACCAAAGTAAAATCATGAATGGCCAAAAAAAAAGACATACCTGTAATCGAATTCCTTAAACCGAGAGTTGGCCGAGTGGTTCCTTCCTGCTGAAATTTCAGAGCATAACCACAACCAAGACCGAATGATAGCTCGACTAGGGTGGTGGCTGACTGGAAGAGTAAAGGTGACGTGCAGTAAATGCACGTCGCCTCCACCCACATCTCATTAACTCAAAAATACATGCCAACAAATTCTCCATTAACACGACTAATCAAACATGTATCGAAACCATCACCACATTAAAATCCAGTAGCATGATCACCATATCCCATTTCACATCATATAACTCAAACAAAATCACATAACCATCAACATTCACCACTTTGTCAAATGAGCCACCGATGTTCCATATACCATATGTGGATTGGCCTTATAATTAAATTAACCATTGCATAACCATTAATACTATCAACTTTCCAAGTGCACCACCAACATTTCACACCATATGCATCTTAAACATGTAATCCAATCACAATTTCATAACCATCAACTTGCTAGCTAGGGCTTAACAATAATCATCAAGTATTTTCATGCATGTAGTATAGTTAGGATAGCTTTTAAATGTTCCTATTGCAATTGTTTCTCACTTCCCTTAATTTATTCACATGTGATATTGTAGAACTAGGTCCCCTTCCTTTGCATTTGTTCTAATATCTTGCCTCTCTCAAAACTGCCTTTCATGTAATTTTACTGACATGTTTGTTATGCAGGTGTGATAAGAACATACAAAAATGATATTAATGAATAGAATAGGCAGTAGTAACATAAGGAATCAACACTTCATAAGCTTAATTCATAATCAATAACAACAAGATATTCATCAACCATGTGAGCCGTGTCACACATCATCTCAACATCAAAATGAACATATCTGCTCTCCAATAGTTCAAGGGGGTCCCACCTACTAGTATTATTTAGTTTTTATAATAATAGGATTTAGAAATACTTTGCAGGTGAAACTTCATTGACAAATTTTAATCATCAACAAGGTTCATTTTGTATGAAAGCACATATGCTCTCATCACTAGGGAAGACCTTCCATGACTCTACATTGTCAGGAATATGAGGAGGATACAAATATTGAAAGGTGCAATCAGGTCTTTGTGGAATAAGTTGTCGAGTAGGAGAGGCTGCAAAAACAACTAACCTGTCAACCATTGAATTAAATTCCCTTTTAACATGAGTGACGTTGAAAGATAGAAAGTTCGAGATAAGCACCCAAACAGTTTGGGTGTAGCATTTCATTAACTTGTTTCTAGGAGAATATATCTTACGTACAATATTTACAACAAGTTCAGAGTCCCCAAAAACTGTAAGGTGACCACAACCTAAATTATAGGCATTTTCAATGCCTAGCAGTAACACTTCAAATTCAGTGACGTTGTTTGTACAAGCAAACTCTAACCTATAGGAAAAGTTGTGAATTTTACCCACAGGAGAGTACAAGATAATTCCAGCTCCATTTCCTTCATTGGATCATGAACCATCGAAGTGAATATGCCACATCCCATCCTCTAGGTCGATTTGTTCCAAGGTAGTGTTGTCCTCATCTGCAAAGATGTAATACACTCCTAGGTCCTCCTTGATATAATTTACATTAGGCTGTGGGATGCTTTCTGTATAAGGAAAAAATCTTTCCTCCCTTAAGACTATGATGTTTTTTCCATTTCGAGGAACATATAAGTGTGTCCCGTCGAGTGAGAGGTATCCACCTGTCAAGGATTGCCAGTATCTTCCTAAGATGATTGAATAACTACTCACTGCCATGCTAATTACCCGAATATTAAGGGTTGTCCTTATTTCAGGATGCATGCACAAAACCAAGGTCATGTCCTTGATTTCACCTATGGTCGATTGTTGTAAACTATTCTAAGAGAGCATGCTTCTGGCATTTTCATTTGTACAATACAAGCCTAACTCTTCCATAATAATTTTTGACATTACGCTTGGGCCCGAACTGCCTTCAATCAGACAACATTGGGATATTTTGTCCATAATATTTACATAATTGAAAAACAAGGTTTTTTTTACAGGGTGTTTAAAATTATGTACACCTACTTTATTTACAATTGAGTCCTCTTTTATGCAGGATCATCATTGGAAATCATGCGAAGCAAGACCACTCAGCGCATGGGAATATTTCCAGAATCTTAACGCTGATAGTCTTGACGAATATTGTGAGGCACGTTTGAACTCAATGATTTTGAAGCACGCTTGAACTCAGCGCCGGGAAAATATTTGTAGCACACTTGAATGATTGTGAGAGAAGTGGGAGTTTCCACTCCTTATCTGCAATATGACCGATCTAATATAGTCGTTAGGTTAGGTTTTGGAGTAGCCAAGTAGTCAGGGGGAACCCTAAGAACCCTCTGAGATAAATAGAGGTTATGTACGCCCAAATGATGCTAGCTGCAAGTTAGTATGAAATTTCTGAGTTTTCAGTTTTTGTTTTGATATAGTTGTAGCCATTTTAACTTTTGAATATCACAAAGGAAAATTGACCCAATGCATGGTGTAGACATTGCTTGAAATTCCTTGTTATTGTGTTTTCATGAATGAATGAATTTCGTTATGAGTAGATGGAACTGTGAATGTTAGGATAAGTTTCAATTCTTTCTCTTTTGTCGAGTGGTGCAAGGTGTGCACATAGAATGGAAGGAGTGAGTTGATGGGATTTGTTTCAGTTCCAAAGCTCAGAAGAGATAACACGAAACTTATCTTTTCAAGGAGTGCAAAGAGACTGGTGCAAGGCGTTCACAATCGTCCACAAGAATTCAAATCTTGCGTAAATATCTGGTGCAAGGAGTGCACAAATCCTAGGTTCAACTAAGCATCGAAGGGACTTTGTAAGAAGTCGAAGAACTAATAAAAGGATAACGCCAGGAGGGTGAGAGGAATTTCTCTTCGAGAAATCCTTTGGATATGAGTTATCGAAATCCCTAAAAACACAAGGAGTGCACGGGAAGTCAAAGTCTTCACAAGACCAAGCTCAGGAGGAATAAAAATTTCCATAAGTGTTAACGAGATCCAAGAGTCGAACTCATCGGAGGAGCAAAGGTTCGAAACCTTTGAACACTTAGAAAATATTCTAAGTCGGAGAAATCAGAAGCTCAGGAGGAGGAGCGACATTGGTTGTTGGATCATAGCACAAGGATCAACAACCTTCTGCTTCAAGACAAGGTACATGAGCTTTAACGCTTCGTACACACAAGGGAGAGAACCCACCAAGATTTAAGACTTGAAACTTCCGAAGTCCAGAGTTACGGATTTCTGAAGTAAAATATCCGTCGTTCGATCATCTGAAGCAGACTGAGCCAACAGATCGTTTGACGTGAACGTCCGACGTTGGATCCCCAAGGAGAATCTGAACCATTGGATATAGCGAGCTCAGGAGGAATCAATTTTGAAATCTGAGGTTCCCGAAGCATGGAGAGTCAAAGAGCTGAGAGCCATCAATCTGTCGAAGGACAATTGTCAGTAGATCGTGAGCTCTGAGAAATTTGTCGTGGGATTTTTCAATTTGAGAACTGAGGTTGTTGAACCTCGAAGACCCGAACTGAATCTGAGCCATTAGATCTGGAGGAGACGTGGTGAATATTTGTGAGCTCTGGGTAAAGTCTCGATGTGATCTCTAGTCATCAGATTTAGGGGAGACATGGTATCAATCCGTGTACTCTAGGTAAATATCCGAAGTAATCCTCAGTCGTTGATCCAGGGAAACATGCGTCAGTCGACCACATCCTTTGGATAAAAGTGTTGGGAAAAGGGTGAAGTTTGAGATTCAAAATCCACGAATTCAGAAACCCGGAGGAGATCTCGACCATTGATCGAAGGGAGGGTCTCAGGACCATTTATTTGGGTTGAAAGGTCAAACACCCAAGGCATAAGCTAGACCGTTGATTGTGAGAATAGGTGTCTTCAAATCACCCACTCTGGAAGATTGAAGTACAAAAGAAGGCGAGGTTTGAGATTTCAAAACCTCGAAGTCCAGAGAACCACAGATATCACAACCGTTGATTCAAGGGGACAAGTGTCAGCAGATCTTCCACTCCGGAAGATTTCCCTACAAAGGAAAACAAGGTTTGAAACTTGAGAATTCCGGAGCCCGGAATTATGAATCGACTACAATCATCGATCTGGGAGGAGGAAGTCAGAACCGTTGATTCCGAGGAATATATCTCCGTTGTCCATTTGAAAGCACCGTCAAGATCGTGAGATCGACGGTCATATCGCATTGCGGGGACAAGAGTTGCGTGGACTTTAAAAAGTCGAGGGCGGGCCGCAATCCATACCATGGTTTTTCCAGGAAGACACATGGAGATTCTAGGAGAATTGTGGGCCCAAAAGTAGTTTGACTTCAAAACACTTGTGGCCACGCCCGCAATCGTGTGGTCATCGCCAAGGTCACATTAGAGGAGGGGCTGAGAGGAAAGGCACTAATGCCCGATAATCTGAGGTTTTCATAGAGCACAAAAAGAAAGGTCACGGGGGTCGAGAGGCCTACGCAGGGAGCCGAGAGGACCTGTGTTTAACATAGAATGAGACTAGTGGGATTTCAGAGAGTCAACTAGCTCGAGAATCGAACATCCTGACCGAGATATTTCAAAACCCTTAGGAGAGAAGGGGGTCTACACCAAGTGGTATCAGAGATGAAGTTTTTCTTGCAGACAACAAGCAAAGGAGATGAGACAAAAGAACTTGAATTTGTACTCTGTGTGTGACAGACAATAAACACAATGCCACCAAGGAGACGAGTGGAACTACCTTTAGCCAATCAAGCTGTAGAAATGGAGATGTGAGAACTTCGTGAAATATTAGAGGTGATGGATGCAGCACAAAGATGAGCATCTGATGTTGGAGACATCAACAATTTAGAGAGCGAAGAAGTAGAAGCCGAAGAAGCTACAGGAGAGGATGTTGCCAAAGAACGCTTGCTGATAGCAGTTTCTATATTGGGAGGCAGATCCAAGATAGAGGTCCCAATGTATGAAGGAAATTTATATGCTGAAGAGCTGCTGGATTGGGTGAGATCCATGGACAAAAAAATTGACTATGAAGAGGTCGATGAAGAGAAAAGAGTGAAACAGGCTGTCACCAGGCTAAAAGGACATGCAATTCTGTGGTGGGATGAACTGCAGGATGAGAGGAGAAGCAAAGGAAAATAGAAGATAAAGAATTGGGACAGAATGGTAGCCAAGTGAAGGCTAAATTCATGCCCAAATATTATCATATCAATCTGTTCAGGAAGATGCAGAACCTGAGATAGAAGGGAATGACCGTTAAGGAGTACACAAAGGAGTTCTATAGGCTTAACATCAGAACTGGACAAAGGGAGAGAGATGAAGAAATTTTTTCTAGATATATAAATGGCTTGAGATATGAAATCTAGGATGAGCTCAACATGATGTCAATAAGGATAGTGGAGGATGCTTATCAATTTTCACTGAAAACAAAGGAGAAGTTGACCAGAAAACAAAGCCAGCGAGGAAGAGGCAAAATCCCAACCACCCCAAAACTCAAGGGAGTTACCCATGACAAGGCACATAAGTCTAAGAATGAGGATGAGAAACCACATAGTCACTCGGAAAGAGGAGGAAGTTCCTGAGGAAGACAGGGTGGTGGAAGAAGTTATTCTAGAGGAAGCGGAAGAGGAGGAGGAGGAGAAGTACGATGCTATGCATGTGGAAAGACAGGGTGCATGTCTTGGGAATGCCTTGAGAAAAAGAAAGAAGGAGGAGGTGAATCTCACATTTCAAAATCACAGAGAAAAGATGTTGAAGTAGAAAGAGCATAAGATGGAAGATCCCTGATGTTGAGGAAGGTTCTCTTAAAACCAGAGGCAAATTTGAAAAGCCAGTGCAGAGGAATAGTCTCTTCAGGACAACTTTCAAGACTATAGACAGAGTATTCAAGGTGATAATTAACAATGGGAGCACTGGCAACCTAGTATCCACAGAGATGGTGGAGAAATTGGAGCTGGAGACAACTGCACATCTGAATCCATACAAAGTCTCATGGTTGCAGAAAGGACACAAGGTAATGGTTACTAAACAATGCTTGGTTGAATTTAAGATAGGAGGATATAGAGATGAAATTCTATGTGATGTAATTCCCATGGATGTATGCCATATTTTGTTGGGAAGACCATGGTAGTTTGACATGAATGTAATTCATGATGGGAGGAAGAATACATACACCTTGGAGAAGAATTGTAGAACACACATGTTGCTGCCAATAGAGGAGAAGAAAGTAAAAGAGGAAGCCAACACAAGCATAATTCTCATGAGAGGGAAGAAACTTCTGAAAGAAGTCAAGAAAGAATAGGATATGCAGTTTGCTGTGGTGAGGAAACCTAGAGTTATCCTTACAAGTACATCGATGGATGATTTGCCTGAAGAAGTTTAGGAATTGTTGGATAATTTTGCTGACATAATGGTGGATGAGATACCTAAGGCAAAGTGAAAAATGAAGGTAGCCTTAGAAGGTTTTTCTATCTTTGTTCACTATCAAAGAAAGAAAGTGTCAATGTCGTTCTTCCCAGGGAAAAGTTTCGTTTCTTTGGTCCCCGACAACGACGCCAAAAAGATGTTGTTCCCGAGTTTATACTTTAAGGCTCTAAAGTATACCGTCAAGGCATTCGAAAAGACAAAGAGAATTAAGGGGTAAGAATCAAATGTGAAGGGTAAATTAGAGTTGGCTTCTCAACTGTCTCTGTCTAGCTTCCCATTGCTCTTGGATGCTGATGTCTCTCTCGATAACTGCCCATGAGCGTTCTAATTTGACCCGGGTAGTTGCTGTTTGCAGGATAGTATTAAATAAGTTCAAAGCAATGCTAGTTTGATCTTGAAGGCTAGGTTCTATGTTAGGCTGTCTATTATTTGGGACAGTCATGGGGGGTAAATTTTTATTGAATTATAAAATGTTTAAAGATTTGTTGCTTCAGTTTTGAGGGATGAAATAGAAAAGGAGTTTTGGAACTCAAAATAATAAAACAATAACAGTAGAGGCTGTTTCCTGTACTTGAAATAATTTGAGAATAGTAAAATAATAACAAAAGTAAAGCTGTCGAAAAATATGAAGCTTTAATCACGAAAGAATCTCATATCCTAACAGAAGAAGAAGAGAAAAACGAGATTTCTAATGAAATATAAAATATAACCATCCAAATGACCTACAAGTCTTGAAATTGCTGATAGCAATCACAGAGGAAAAACTATAAATGATTAGATAATTAAATAAATTCAAACTACAATAGAAGTTTGAGTTAAACTATAGTTGATCATTCATTAGAAAGACATGAAAAGAAAGATGTTGAAGGATATTGAAAACAGAGTAAAGGAACACATAGCTTCAAGTTGACAGAATTCAAAATCTCTTCTGCATTATCTATATTACTGTAAATAAGAAAACTTGTAATAAAATTGGCTCGCCAAAAACAAAAAGCCCTTTCTCAGTCTTGTGAAATTATATTTATACATGATCACCAAACCTTTTTTCTGTTGGTGATTAACTAACTTCCGAATACTAACGGTTACATGAATGTGAAATACTGAACCGTTTATATTTCTATCTTTATCTTCTTTGATTAATTTTGATGATGAAATTTTCAAAATAATACTTTACTTCTTTGTTGATGAAACTCCTTCTTCTTTTTTTAGACAATCAATACATTTTCCCAGGAGATGCACCAACAACCTAGGAGCCTCTGGAATATCTTTTGCCTCAAATAGGAATAATTTTCTCTGTATTCCTAGTAGATGGTCGTCAACTATCTTTCCTGTAAACTCAATAGTTTGTAACTTTAAATTCGGCTGCACCATCCACCTGTTAATCTGTGTAACATCAATTACCTTTATCTGTGAGATTTCTATTTGAATTTCATCCAGATTCTCCTTGAAATTTAATTGATGCTTTCCAATGTTGATTTGTCCCAATAACTCAGGACAATTGTCTCTTCCAATGTTCAACGAAGCCTTATCTAGAAGATCAAAAATTGCTTGGCAATCATCGTTAACCTCTTTGGTTATTCTCTTTTTTTCGGCAAGGCTTGCCTCCTAAACCTTGAGTATTATATCCCCTTTGATCTGCTCTGAAATATATAACTTATGAGTCTTTCTGATCTCCTCTTTTGCTGAAAGAGTCACTGCCTTTTGAAAAGTGGTTCTAGCTACTTTTCCTTCCCTCTCCTTTAAGAGGATACTGTCGAAGGATTTGCTTGTCTCCTGAAAGTAATTCTGAATAATTTCTAGCTTAGAGATCAATCCCTGTTGCTCTTTTTCTATTTTTGCATGTATTTCCAATGCCTGGGCTTGGAAATTTTCCATCTCTACCACTTGATTTTGGATTGAACTCATCTTGTTCTGTAATTGTTTATTCATTTCTTCCTGATGTAGGACCTGTGCTTGACTAGCCTGTATCTACATGTTTACTTCATTTAAGCTTGCTTTCAGTTTTTGAATCTCTTGAATGTCATTGAATCTGGCTCATTTTAGACCCTTGTTTATCTCCCGAGTGATACTTCTTTCAGTCTCCTTTAATTGACTTTGTAGCTGAGCTATCATCTGATCTTTCTGCTATAACATAGTTCTCAAATTACCCATAGAGTATAAATTTGCCGATGCTAAGGCTCCCATTGTGCATGCTATTTCTATAGCGAATTCCCCCTCTTCAAGTTTTTGTCTATCTATGATGATCTTGTGATTTTTTATCATCCTGTCTCCTCTTGGATGCATTTCCTATTTCAGGATAGCCTTCCTCTTTTTACTGAAAAAGTAATCAGAGGAATCAATCTCATCCCTACAAATAGGTTCGAGATCACTAACATATAGGAATTCCATTTGGGGGTTACCATAAGTAGACTGCAAAGGGGTCAAAGAAGTAATAGGACTTCCAATCTCCATTGATGCTGTTCCTCCTACTTTTTTGGGAAAATCCTCGTGGATTTCTGGGGATGTTTCCAACTCCTTTCCTTTCCCTGACTCTGAGTTCTCGATTTGTAGAAATTCTGTTCTTAGTGAAGGCATTTCGATCTCCTTCATATTTTCCTTTGCAGCTGTTGTATCCTGTAACTCTGTTTCAAAACCTGGGGGAGGCCCTTCCTGCTCTAGAGGGGGGATCATGGATTCACCCTGCAAAATCTTTTGCAAACAAATTCGCCTGTGACTTTGGAAGGAGATGAAACTAGTCTGTAAGTCGGGTGATAAGGCATGTACCCTGTTCAATACCTCCTCATAGGTTTTAACCTCTTTGAATATATCATCATAAACAAACTTTTCGTGTTCATAAGCTTTCATATTGCAGTGCATCAAATGTCTATTCACTAGTTGATAAGGGTCATGTTTTTTATGTTCAATATTTACCAGTTTAACCTCTTCCAGTGCTTCTGCTTCCACTTTAGAATGGCCTAGGTTTTGCAATGAAAATCTCCCGATATGTACATGGAAGATTGGCTAAGACTTCTTTTGAGCTGCCTTTATCTCTATTCCAATACCACCTTTTACTATTTGGTGCACTACCTCTCTACACACCAGTCTGTCCGGGAGGAATTTTGGAAGCGCATGAGGGGGGATTGAGCACCCATAAAGCCTAATGTAAGAGAAGTTTTCATCAATGAACCAGTCGGCTATTTCTTTGAGGTTTTCTAAGACTGTCTCAGAAATGCGAGGGGGTTCACAACCATAAAACATTTTATGCATTGGAATTACTATGAAATGACAAATTTCATAAACGTATTCTTAGAATTTTCTCCCCATAGCACAGAGTGATACTCGTGAATGGGTTCGGGATAGGTTATGTTCCAACTCCAATTCATTAGGGGAAATGGAGTCACACAGTAGATTGTGTCCATGATGTACGCCGACATGTAAAAGGCCACTGGCTAACCTTTAGATCTTGCAACTCTGTAATTTGAAACCTCTTGGGCTAGGTTATCAAACAAAATCTTGCTCCAGTTAAAAGTGTATCCTTCTGATGCTTCTTCTAAAAGGGGTACCCATTCTGCAGGGAAATGGCAGGGATTATTTTTCCTGAATAGTCTACACAGCATAATGGCTACATAGACCATGTACTCATTCAAAGATGCTATCGCATAAGTTCCATGGGTATCGGCCCTAAATATCGATGGACATCTCCACCATCCTTTAATAAAATCAGGATATGTTTGGTCCGCCTCAGTACATTCTTTCCTTTGAAACTCAGTTGTAAATTTGGCATTATAAATGTACTTAGGATTTGGTGAGAGTTTGTACACTACTTGTATTTGCTCTGGCCTGAATGAGCCGACAATGACCGCTTGATCGTTTAAAATGCTTCTTGTCGGGATATCAACCTTCTCCAAGGCCCAATTGATCATATCATTGTATGCCATGAGACGAGGGCATGCTGCGATCTTATGAAGCTCTGATTCTTCTATATCCCGAAGGTGATTCTCGAAATCAGTAGGAGAATTTTTGATTTCGTAGTCCAGGAGTTCATAGATTTCTCTCCAGGATTTAATTGAGTCAATGGCGTGTGGCGTAGTGTCGGATATGATATCTCCTTTTTGGTTACGCATCTCCTCTGTATTTTCACTCTTCTTCGATGCTTTCTTTGGCACCATAGCTTTATGTTAGAAAGAAAACCTGTCACAAAAAAAAAGCGTATGAGCTTGGCCGAATGCGAATTACCTTTGAAAGACAGAATAAGCATAGGTTTTGGAACACAAACCTTTAATTTGTCTTAAACTCGTTTTATGGAGAAAACACTAACGCAACTGACCTGTAATTAATTACATTTAATGTAGAAAATATTTCTGAGATACACATTAGTGTCACAACATTTATCAGTTATCTGTTTATTAATGTGGCCGTATTCTGACAATCCCAGATTCAAAATTCGTAAGATTTCATTCAACGGTACCGAAAATGAGAAAATACTTAAGAAGTTTAATTACCGTTAATCGTGTTTTTTAAAATAGAGTTAGTTCAGTTTAAACACTGATTATGGTTCACGACTTCGCGTTTCGAGGTTTTGGGGATCGTGGATACATGAGGTATGTCATCGATAAACCTTGATTCCTAAAATTGCGAAATCACGATGAGATTAGGTTAGGCCTTAACTTTCGTATTAGTAAATTAATTAATCAGGATTAAAAACTAACTTCCATTCTTTCAGGAAATCGGGGATCGATATTTCGTGATTCAATATGTATGGAAAACATATGGTTTTGAGTAGACCCAAATCCTGAAAGGTTCAAAAAAGTTAATCAACTCCTCTAGTGTTTAAATTACCATGATTTTAAAATAACTTTACAGAATGCATGTCGAGACTTTTAAAACACTTTTGATTTTTTTCCGTTGATTATTTAAAGAATAAAGCTTGTCGGGATTTCGGTACCGGGATTTTGGAAATGATAGAAAGGGTTATGCTTTATGAAAATCCAAAACCCCAAAAAGGAAAGTTTAGTCTTAGAGATAAAAACTTTAAAAACTGTTTCAACAGGTTGTATGAGTGTCTTGTTATGCCATTTGGATTACAAATGCCTCGAGTACTTTTATAAGGCTGATGAATGAAATACTAAAAGATTACATTGGCAATCTTGTGGTTGTATATTTGGATGATATACTGATCTTTAGCAGGACTAAAGAGGAGCATTTGAGGCACTTGACACTAGTGATGAGGAGACTACAACAGGAGAAGCTGTTGATAAATATGAAGAAGTCCTCTTTTATGAATACAAAACTCATTTACTTGTGTTTTTTTTATCTATTCAAATGAACTGAAGATGGATCCAAAGAAGGTGAAAGCAATCAAAGAATGGCCGTCACCGAGGATCATGTTTGAGGTAAGGAGCTTCCATGGATTAACAAGCTTCTATAGGAAGTTCATCAGAGACTTGAGTGGAATTTGTGTGCCAATGATGGATATAGTGAAGAAGAAGCACACGTATTTTAAATGGATAGAGGAAGCCGAGAGGAGCTTCAATATACTGAAGGAGAAAATAACAGAATGACCAATTCTGGTCTTTCCAAATTTTGAAAAGACATTTCAGGTGAGGTGTGATGCAAGTGGAGTTGCAATTGGAGTAGTTTTGAGCCAGGATAATAGACCTGTTGCCTATTTCAGTGAGAAGCTGAATGAGACCAAGAGAAAATACTCCACATATGGTAAAGAGTTTTATGCCATAATTCAAGCCTTGAAGAAGTGGAGACACTACCTTGTCCCATAGGAATTTGTCTTGTATAGCGATAACCAGGCTTTACAATTCATAACTAGACAAGAAAAATTGAATGAAAGGCATGCAAAATGGGTCAAGTTTATGCATAATTTTACTTTTATCATAAAAAATATTGTTGGGAATGCTAACAAGGTTGTTGATGCATTAAGCAGGAGATGCTTGATTCTACATGAATTTCAGGTAAAGACCTTGGGGGTTGAACACCTTAAGGACATGTATTGTGATGATACAGATTTCAAGGAAGAATATGAAGCATGCGAAAATACTGTGCTGAGAGACATAATCCAGTGGACAAAGTATATGATTGAAGATGGATTGTTGTTCAAGGGAAATCAATTGTGCATACCAAAAATGCTCAATGAGGGATATCCTTTTGAAGGAAAAGCATAGTGGAGGATTGACTGGACATTTTGGCCATGATAAAACATTTGCACAGTTGAGAAGTTCATACTACTGGCCAGGTATGAGAATAGAAGTGATAAAGTTTGTGAACAAATGTAGAATCTTCCAACATGCAAAAGGAAAAATATAGAACACTGGATTGTATCAACCATTGCCAATACCAGAGAGGCCTTGGGATGCAATAAGCATGGATTTTGTGTTGGGCCTGGCAAAAACACAAAGAGGATTTGATTCCATATTTGTGGTGGTGGATAGATTTTCAAAGATGGCACACTTTATCCCATGCCAGAAGACCAGTGATGCAATGCATGTTGCAAATCTATTTTTCAAGGAAGTTGTAAGACTTCATGGCCTACCCAGAAGCATTGTCTCGGATGGAGACACAAAATTTGTTTGTCACTTTTGGAGAACACTGTGGAAGAAGTTAGGGACATATTTTTCCTTCAACTCATCTTATCACCCTCAGAAATATGGACAGACTGAGGTGGTAAACAAAAGTTTAGGAAACCTATTGAGGAGTCTGGTTACTGAGCACCATAATTAGTGGGATCAGATTCCGCCACAAGAAAATTTTGCATACAATGACTCACCAAATAGGAGAACTGGAAAGAGCCCCCTTCCAAATATTGTATGGAATGCAACCCAAGGGAGTATATGAGTTGAGAGACTTGGAATAGAGTGACATCAGGAGCGCTGGAGCATAATATTTTGCTGCAGAAATGCAGAAGCTCCATAGCCAGATCAGAGGACAGTTGCAGAGTTCTAACCAGGAGTACAAGAATAGAGATGATCAACACCGCAGAGAACTTAAATTTGAAGTAGGATATTAGGTTCTAGCACATCTAAGGAAATAAAGGTTACCTCGGGGAACATATAACAAGTTAAAGATGAAGAATATAGGACCATGTAAGACCTTGAGGAAGTTAGATGCAAATGCTTATGAGATTGAGATTCCAGATGATGTGGGAATATCTCCCATATTCAATGTTTCAGACTTGTATCCTTACAGGAAAGATGATACCGAGGGATCAAAATATCAAGAGAAGGTTCAGTGGGAGAAACAAATTCCTATAGCAGAAAAACCACAAATGGAGACCATCATTGATTAGAGGATAAACAAAAAGACCAGGAGGAAGACCTATTTTGAATATATGGTCAAGTGGAAGGGACACCCAATAGAAGATGCCAGTTGGGAAAATGAAGCCGCTATCCAGAAGCATGGAAAGTTGGTGCAGGAGCTCATGGAATGGATTCCAAGAATTTTGGTCAAGGGGAGTATGATGCAAGAGCATCGTTGGCAAGCACGCGGAGCAAGACCACTCAGTGCATGGGAATATTTACGGAATCTTAATGTTGGCAGTCTCAGAGAATATTGTGAGGCACGTCTGAACTCAACGATTTTGAATCACCCATGAACTTAGCGTTGGAAAAATATTTGAAGCATGCTTGAGCGATTGCGAGTGAAGTGGGAGCTTCCACTCCTGCTCTGGAATATCACCGATCTAATATAGTTGTTAGGTTAGGTTTTGGAGTAGCCAAGTAGTTGGGTGGAACCCTAAGAACCCTCTGAGATAAATAGAGGTTATGTACGCCCAAATGAGGCTAGTTGCAAGTTAGTAGGATATTTTTGAGTTTTCATTTTTTGTTTTGATATAGTTGTAGAGATTTTCACTTTTGAATATAATAGAGGAAAATTGACCCAATGCATGGTGTAGACATTGCTTGCAATTCCATGTTATTGTATTTTCATGAATGAATGAATGAATTTCGTTATGAGTAGATGGAACTGTGAATGTTAGGATAAGTTTCAATTGTTTCTCTTCTGTCGAGTGGTGCAAGGTGTGCACACAAAATGCAAGGAGTGCATTGAAGGGATCTGTTTCGGTTCTGAAGCTCATAATATATAACACAAAACTTCCCTTTGCAAGGAGTGCAAAGAGACTGGTGCAAGGCATGCATAGTCATCCACAAGAATTCAAATCTCGCATAAATATCTGGTGCAAGGAGTGCACAGATCCAAGGTTCGACTAAGCGTTGAAGGGACTTTGTAATAAGTCGAATAACCAACAAAAGGAGAATGCCATGAGGGTGAGAGTAATTTCTCTTCGAGAAATCCTTCAGATATGAGTTATTGAAATCCCTAAAAATGCAATGAGTGCACGGGAAGTTGAAGTATTCACAAGACCAAGGTCAAGAGGAATAACACTTTCCATAAGTGTTAACAAGATCCAAGAGTTGAACTCGTCGGAGGAGAAAAGGTTTGAAACCTTTGAACACTTTGAAAATATTCTAAGTCGGAGAAATCAGAAGCTCAAGAGGAGGAGCGACATTGGCCATTGGATCACAATGCAAGGATCAACAACTGTCTGATTCAAGACAAGGTACGTGAGCTTTAACACTTTGTACACACAAGGGAGAGAACCCACTAAGATTTGAGACTTTAAACTTCCAAAGTCCAGAGTTCTGGATTTCCAAAGTAAAATATCCGTCGTTTGATCATATGAAGCAAACTGAGCCATCAGATTGTCCGAGGTGAACGTCCAGTGTTGGATCACCAAGGAGAATCTGAACCATCGGCTAACGCGAGCTCAAGAGTTATCAAGTTTGAACTCTGAGGTTCCCAAAGTGCGGAGAGTCGAAGAGCCGAGAGCCATCTATCTGTCGGAGGACACTTGACAGTAGATCGCAAGCTCCAGGAATTTTGTCGTGGGATTTTTCAGTTTGAGAAATGAGGTCGCCAAACCCTGAATACCCAAAGTGAATCTGAGCCATCAGATCTGGAGGAGACGTGGCGAAGATCTGTGAGCTCCGGGTAAAGTCTCAAAGTGGTCTCTAGTTTTTAGATTCAGGGGAGACGTGGCATGAATCCATGTACTCTAGGTAAAGACCCAAAGTAATCCTTAGCTATTGATCCAGGGGAACACGCGTCAGTCGACCACAAGCTTCGGATAAAAGCATTGGGGAAAGGGTGAAGTTTGAGATTCAAAATCCTCGAAGTCTGAAACCTTGAGGAGATCTTGACTGTTGATAGAGGGGAGGGTCTCAGGACTATTGATATGGGTTGAAAGGTCAAACACCCAAGGTAGAAGTTGGACCGTTGATTGTGAGGACAAGTGTCTTCAGATCACCTACTCCAGAAGATTGAAGTACAAAAGAAGGCGAGGTTTGAGATTTCAAAACCCTAAAGTCTAGAGAACTGCATAGATCACAACCGTTGATTCAAGGGGACATGTGTCAGCAGATATTCCGCTATGAAAGATTCCCCTGCAAAGGAAAACAAGGTTTGAAACTTGAGAATTTCAGAGCTCGAAATTCTGAATCGACTACGATCGTCGATCTGAGAGGAGGAAGACCGAATCGTTGATTTCGAGGAATATATATTAGTTGTACCTTTGAAAGAACCATCAATATCGTAAGATTGATGGTCATATCGCATCGTGGGGACATGAGTTGTGCGAACTTTAAAAATTCAAGGGCGAGCCGCAATCCATACCGTGGTTTCTCCAGGAAGACACATGGATGATCAAGGAGAATTGTGGGCCCAAAAGTAGTTTGAATTCAAACCGCTTGTGGCCGCATCCACAATTGGGTGGTCATCGCCAAGGTCACATTGGAGGAGGGGCTGAGATGAAAGACACTAACGCCTGATACTCTGAGGTTTTCGTAGAGCGAAAAAAGAAAGGTCAAGAGGACCAAGAGGCCTACACAGGGAGCCAAAAGGACCTGTGTTTAACACAGAATGAGACCAGTAGGATTTTAGAGAGTCAATCGACTCCAGAATCAAAGATCCTAACCAGGAGGTCACACAATCCTTACGAGAGAAGGGGGTCTGCACCACTCTTCATCTACCTCTTCAGAGAGATTGGCTATGATTTAATCTTTTCCTTCCATGAATTTTTTTAGATTCTTTTATTTCTCAGGGATGACAACCATGTCTAGGAGGGTAGCATCGGCTTTAATATTATCCAATTGATTGAGAATGCTGTATTTGGAAGAGGGGAGAGGGGAGGTATTTCCTTGACTATGAAGAGTTTTAGTAACTTTTACAGTAGAAAATGGTGAATATGATCTTGGGATAGAAGAAGTATGAGGAGGATCATATTTACCTTTCGAAGCATAGGATTTATTCCTAGTATTTATGATCATGACATCCTCTGGTTCTGCAAAATCTAGAACAACAATAGTAGTTTCATGCCTTTTACCAAATATTTTATCTCTGGCACTCTTCTTTACTTCATAAGTACTTTCCTCATGGTGTTCCTCACAAAAGTTACACCAACTGTGAGGCATGATTGCTTTAGGTTGAAAGTTGTTTTCATTAGGATTCCTAAACGGTGGTGAAGAAGAAGATGAGGCCTCAAGAGTAAGTGAAAAGACATTTCCCTTTCTCTCATACGCTATCATCTGGTTATTCATGTCTTGTACAAGCTGTAAGAGGGTGGACATGTCCATTTGTTTAACCGAGTCTCCCTTAGGAAGACCTGTTCTTTCAAGCTTATCTTCATACTCTAAACACGTATGTAGAGCGGAACCAAGGTTGTCAACATTTTTTTATTCAATCCTATGATGGTAGGGAGAAGGTAGAGCATTATAGTAATGCATAAAAGTGGCTTGGTTTTGAGGGAGAATAAGTTTGGGAATTTGGTTATATAACTTGGTGAAACATAAGTTTAAAGACTTGATAGTCTCACCATATTTACAAGCAATGTTATTGTACTCCCGTAACTACTTGGATGGGCTCTTAGACTACCATAAGTAGATTTGAACCAATAAAATAACTCCTCCCAAGTGGAAATAATCTTGGGAGGAATATCAAATAAATCAGCCGCTACTTTCCCCTCAAGGGAATTAACAAATAAGCGCATACATGTGTCATTGTCATTGGCTCCTATGTTGTGACAGGCATTAGAAAATTCCACCAAGTGTTCACTCGTAGTGACCATGTTATTTTATGAAAACCTAGGGAGATTCTCTTTGAATTTTGGAAGTGGACGAGTAGCAGGTGCTAAGTTTAGAGGAGAGGAAACATGCCACATAGTAGTAGTAGCATCTTCTTCAAGTTGAAAGAGACCATACTTCTTTATGACCTTAGTGGTATTGGTGGTAGATTGGATAGGGAATTGATGACTATACCAACTACCAATCACTGACGAGGCTGAAGGTTGAGATGAAGAAGAACCTCTAGTGCCACTAGAGCCACCACTAGATTCCATTTTGTGAACGATAGGTAACGGAGAGAAAGACAAACTGGCTGAATCTGACAAAGTTCTCCTTAGATTACCTTGTTGAGTTGAAAAAACAATGTTTCTTCTTCCTATTTCAGCAGTAGGGTTGATCTCAGGTGATAAACCTCTTCTTCTCCTAGAGATACGAGGTTTTAAGGACATGAAAAGAAGGTCAAAACTTTAGGAAAAAGAAATCTATGGCTGATTCCTAGGCTATCTTTTCTTGACTTCCCAATGTTATCGAACACTTATGTCTTGATCAATCACTTCCCATGAGCATTCAAGCTCAACCCGAGTATTAGCGGTCTCTAAGATGGTATTGAATAAGGTTAAGGCAATGCTGGTCTGATCTTTAAGACCGTGCTCAATATTGGGCTGCCTTGTAACATGTACTGTCATGAAGAAAATAGATCAGTCAAAGAATCAAAAGCATAAATATAAATATATTCAATGATAATCAAGCATAAATTAACCAGAGAGATATGGAAGATCTCCTCAGTATGGTCGCCAAATAAATGTTGAGGAAAAGATATGAATTATCTTACTCAAGCATTTTCGAATCTTGCTTGGCTAAGGCAAGATAGTCGGGATTATCACCCTATGTTTTATAGCCTCAAAAAGTATTTTCCAATCCACAAGTATTAATTACAAGGGCTTAGGCTGATTTTTTAAATGAAAAGATTGTTGAAAAATATGAAATTTTTATATAATTTTTTGAAAATATACAGATTGCAGAAAGTAAATGCGAAGATCAAAAGAAAAAGTAACAAAGTGACAGATCCACACAAATGAGACATAATAGTAATCGCTTTATTTCATTCCAAGAAATCAAAGTATCCTTCTCTTACAAAATCCCTGTGATGGCATGGACCAAAGTCAAATTTAGATATCCCCGATGAATACCATACAAAAGGACTCTGACAAGAAGTAAAAAATGAACTTTAAAATCTGGATAAACTTGCCACATATTGCTTCCAACTCGAATATGCACAATATCCTTTATCAGTTATGAAATTTAATCCATAAACATACAAGTATACACATACTATCAAAGATAGATCAACACCTCTAAAACAAGCATCTGAATGATATGGTTAAGCTTTGAACCTTGATGTCAACAATAGGACCCTGCTGTCAAAAAGAGAATTAGTCCTTTAATGAACTGGAGAATGAATGAAAAATGAACTATCTCATGAAAACAAATGAGAAAACCTTAGTATTGCTTTCTCCTTCTATTCTCCTCTTGTTCTTCCTTCTCATTTGGCTTTTATGCATTCCAAATCAATTGAAGTAGTTCAATTACCTCATTTAGTTAAGTTGATTAAACTTAACTAATTTTAGTTTAGGGGAAATAATAACAATAATAATAATTAAGGGTCTTTATTAAATAATAACTAAGTAGGTGGGACCCCTTGTGACTCCCTTTTATTTCTTTACAAAAATAAACACAATTAGAAAACCAATTAAACACATGTCTCCTTGTAGCTCCCATAAATATTTCCAAAATTTGAATATTAAATATCAGAAATAATTCAAATCATATCCAAAACATGTAATAATCACATTATCCAAAAAAAATAGCTTGCTATCCAAAACTTTTTTC
>SNQJ01S0014613.1:224024-249051 GCA_010110895.2 Picea sitchensis
TGAAAAAGTGGTAGCATGACAGGGAGTAAGAACATGATTATTTCTAAAAAATTCATTAAATAACTGACTGTGCAATCAATACCAAAATATATTAGCTGCCACCTATTTATGTGTCCTATCTTTATCATTGTCATACATAGTTTTAATTTTATTTTATAGAATAGGGCATGTAAAAATGAAATTGGGATCGTGAGGGGGGTATAATGAGAAAAAAAGTGAGAATATGAGAGGGAATAATACATGTAATGTTCATAAAAAAACCATAACTCTGTTCAGATCACAATCCAATAAGAATCCTATTTTAAAACCAAAATCATTTAATTGTCCCTTAATTGCAGACAAAATGCTTGCTGATTTCAATAAAAGGACAATTCAATTGCCCAGAATTCTTCAATTATATCAATCTTTGCATCTTATACCATATCTATGCAACATTATATTAATATCATTTCTGATTTCACAATAACATCATAACCATTCGAGCCACAATCCTTAATATTTCAATGCTAAACTTTTTCCCTTTTAAAACAAAATATAATATGCACTATGATTCCAAAAATCCACATCCCATATTCATTTCCAAAAATAGAATACTAATAGACCCATTATTAACCACCAACAATCGACCTTCCAACACTGATTTACATAATCCACTATCATCAAAAATCATAATCGGGGCATGATTTAATCACACACATGTCTTCAACAATATAGTTGACACAATTTTTGATTCCAAAGAAACATTTCATCAAATAAAATGTAACCCTGGACCTAAGATTCCTGTACATTAAACATGTACAAACTTCCTTTAGAAGAATTACCCAACAATTGACAGAGCCCAGAAAAATTCCCGAGGAGAAGAAAAAACAAGTCGAGCTTAGTAGAACCAATTTGTGCTTAACAAAACAGAACTAGTATAGCACACATGTGCCTTTTAAACTTTGATAAGACCATGATCATGTTAGGGTTTAACACAACAATGGAGGGACTAACAATAAATCGACCAATGGAATTTCCTTGGGGCTATAGATAACCGATGCCCCCTTTTTTTTTTCAAACAAATTTATCATAGAGATGTAATAATAGAGGCTCGATCAAGAGATGATCTTCGAAACCAGAGATATCTCATGCTCTGTTTAAAATTTTTATTGCAGAGAGATAATGAGAGTTTTCTTAATCTTCGAAAACACGGATATCCCGTGATCCTTTTTCCTTTTAAAATAATTTATCACAGAGAATCAACCACAGGTAATCAAGATGAGTCTTGAAAGAACAGAGAGCCCATGATATTTTAAAATCACCACAGTCGTTTAACTTATAACCCAAAAAATTGACAGTTAGGGTAATCAACATAACCATTAGCCACCTCCAATAAATAATGATAGGGGTGAATTCTTATAAATACTGTGAAAATAATGCCAGAGCACAACCCATGGCCACTCGACACATATACAGGATTCCATTCAAAATTATGGGCAATACAAAGATTTGACTGTGCAACGCTTTCGACAATAGTGACAGTGAAGTAAAGGCCATAAAAAATAATATCTCGAGGCTCAACCAAACAAAATGAGAACAATGCAACTATCAACAATTTCATTGCAACCTGGAGGAACAAATCATAACAACGACTGAGATGAAAAGGGGTGACAACAACTAAGACCCAGAATGGTGGTAAAAATCTCGGACAATAAAAATTCAAATCTTGTCACAACATTGTCACAAATTTCCACAGAGAACTGGAATAAAAACACAAGCTGACGGACATGTTTTAAACCAATAACCAATGAACAAGATTCACAAAGCAATAAAATCCATTCCTTTCTTCTAAAACACCAACATTCCAGAGTATTCACAGAGAAAACCATAAGCACAACACTGATACATAGTGAAAACTCAAGAAAAACACAGAACATCATGCAATCCTGAGCCAACGAATCGATTCATAATACATATGGACCATCATGGATGGAAAGTAAGGGAGAATACCTGGAAAAATCGTTGTGAGGGAAGATTTGAACTATGTTTTCCTTTCAAAACCTGAAATCGCGGAGCCTCCACAACCACCACAACCGAAAAACCAAATGCAACTATGGCTAGGGTGACAGGATAGAGGGTGATTTGGAGTGTCGTGCAGTAAATGCATGTCACTTCCTCCCTCAACCCTATTCAATTCATCGTACAATCCAACCCATACACCATAAAATCAACATTAATTCATCAACCATCCATTTCTATATCCATTGCATAGTGCACCACCCTAAGTCATGTTAAAAACATTTAACAACAACCATATGTATAATGTTATCATATATGCCTCACAACAATCCTTTAATCAAGTGCTTAAGTATAGAAACAATGTTATACACCTTGTTTTGTGTCAATCCATATACCTTAAGGTTCGTATATAATCTCTTTTGCAATAACCTTAGGACTAATCCATAGATGTGTTTTCTTTTTGTTTTGTTCAAGTTCCCATATCAACATGTTAGCCTTTTGCATAAAATCATGTATAAGATCATTAATCAAGGTTTAGTGCATAACATAACACCTATACAACAAAATAATTTTTATATCCATAACACTTCCCTGTATTGCGAGTGACCATCAACAACATTTAGCAATAATAAATCAACCAACCATGTTGTCATAATGAATGAAACCAAGAATTGCATCATCAACTGTAGAAGACTGTGTAGGAATAATTATAACAACATCAAACATATAAGTGTAACGCATCCATCATAGTGCCATTAGTCTACAAGGGGATCCCACCTACTAGTTAATTATTGTTATTATAAATAAATAATAGAGCTTAACAATCATTTGTGAGCAATATTCATCATTGTGATTTTAAGCGTCAACACTCAACACATGTTTTGCTGCAACCAAATGAACCTGTCTGGGCTGTTCCAAACGCTGACTCAGGGCATTCACAATAAAACATATATCCGGTCTTATGTTCATCAAATACATCAACGAGCCCACTATCTTCCTGTATAAGGTAGAATCCATAATTTCTAAAGTTGTATCCTGCAACAACTTAAGATTTGATACCATCGGGGTAACCATGGCCTTATAGTCCAACATCTCGGACCTCTTCAAGATTTCCACAACATACTTTCATTGATTTAGGAAAATCCCATCTGATCTCTACCAAACTTCTAGTCCCAAGAAGTAGTGCATCATTCCTAAATCTTTCATCTCAAATTCTGTAACCAATTTTCTCTTACATTCAATGATGAGATTTTCCACACCTGTTAGAAACAATTCATCTACATACATCAATAGAATCACCGGTTCACCATCCTAAACCTTAAAGTAAAGGTTAGGATCTGCACTACTCTTGGTAAAACCCAAGATCATCAGAAAATTGTCAATCCTACAATATCATGCTCTGGGTGCCTGCTTCAATCCATATAAACCCTTCTTTAATCTACACACACGAGTCTCCTTGTCATGTGTCTCGAATCCAAGTGGTTTCTCCACATAAAATTCCTCTTTTATTTCACCATTCAAGAAGGCTGTCTTTACATCCATCTGGTGCACCTTCCATTTCATCATAGAGGCCAATGAAAGTATAGTCTTGATGAAGGTATATCTTGCTACGGAAGAACAAATTTCTTTATAGTCAATCCCTTCCTTCTGAGAGAAACCTCCGACCAAAAATACTGCCTTATATTTTTCAATACTTCCATCGGCTACGTGTTTCGTCTTGTAGATCCATTTTGAACTCACCACAAATTTTTCCTTTGGTCTGGGAACCACATCCCAGACATCGTTCTACATAATGGACTGGTATTATTCTACCATGGCATCTTTCCATACCTGAATTTTTGTAGGATCTTCATAACTAGAAGGTTATACATCCATTATGTCACACAAGCATACCACGTAGCTAGAATACGACTTCAACTTCTTACTTTCCCTAAAATATTTCTCTGGGGCACCAATTATTTCTACATCTATAATAATCTCTTGTGCCCAAGATGGTCTTCTCTTGTGAGAAGGTATCTCGGCTGGTTTCTGAGGTTCTACCATGCCATGATCCTATGGAATGACTTCCTCTGGAACTTTAGGAACTTCATTCTCTTCTTCATGTGCCTCTTCTACATGGATCTATTTGGATTTACTTAAAGTTTCATTCTCATCGAAGGTTACATCTCGGCTGATCTCCTCTTTTTGGTGACCGACAATGTATATCTTGTAAGCCTTTGATGTGTCATTGCAACAAACAAATATTCCCTTCTGTCTAGAAGGGTCCAACTTTGTCCTCTTTTCCTTGGGGACGTGAAAAAATATAGGGCAGCCAAATATTTTGAAATGGCTGACTTCTCGCTTCTCTCTTGAAAAAATTTCCGTGGGTGTCTTGTTTTCAAGAACCTTGTGGGGAATTTTATTATGCACGTACACTACCGTCTTCGCTGCTTCTGCCCGTAGATGCATAGGAAGATCTTAATCATGGCCTTTACTTCTTCCATGATTTTATGAATCTTCCTTTTAGCTATTCCATTATGTTGAGGGTTATAGGGAGTAGAAAGATCCCTCTTAATCCCAACTTCCTTGCAATACTCCTTGAATTATTCTGAGGTGAATTCACCTCCATTGTCTGATCATAAGGTCTTTATCTTCCGCTCTGTCAATTTTTCTACCAGAGCCTTGAACTATTTGAATTTGCCAAAAACTTCATTCTTTTCTTTTAAAAAATAAATCCAAGTTTTATGTGAGTAATCATTAATGAAAGATACATAATATACATACCCACTTAGTGAAGCTGCCGACATCAGTCCATATACGTCTGAATGCACGAAGTCCAAAACTCCTTTGGCTCTGCTATCACTATTGGGAAAATAATGCTTCACATTATTGCCTTGTGCACATCCTTTGTACACACCATTTGGTTCTCCTTGGATTTCTGGAAGACCTGTCACCATTTTTCTCACAACCAGAAGAGATTTGTAGTGTAGGTGAGAAAATATCCTATGCCATAGTTCATTGGGATTCACAATATCATGAACCATTGCGAAATCTCAATGTCGTTTTGATTTGTAGAGTCCTCCTTCTTCAACTCCAATCACTACTGCATCATCAAGGGTATTCCCTCTAGGCCACATAAGAACTTGACCATCAATATATGCTACTCTAAATCCTTTCTTGTCCAATGTTGAAATTGAGAGAAGATTCTTCTTTAAACCTGGAACATAGAGAACTTCCTTCATCTTCATTGGCTTGCCTGATTTTAACTTGTAGGAAGATTCTTCAACACCTTTGATTGGATACTAATAGTCATCACCCAATTTCACATTGTGAGGTTAATCTTTATGAATAAGTTTAGAAAAGTAGTCTTCATAGTATGTCATGTGCTTGGAAGCACCATTGTCTATAAACCAAGTGTCACTTCCATGAGTAACAATACCTATGAGGGATGAGATAATAACATAATCCTAATCACTTGATTAATCTTTCTTTGCAACCTTCTTGGGAGGCTCATCATCTTCAACTGTGTGAGCTTGATGCCTCTTACTTCCTTTCTTATTCTTAATTTCCATAATGAGGGGGAAATCCCTAACAAAGTGTCCCAATTCCTGACAACAATACCATATTATATTTGAGTTGTCTCTTTGACCCATCTTAAACTTCTTAGGTAAAGAATGCTCCTTATTGTTCTTTCCTTTCCTGGTGTGGGTGGCTAGGAATTGATATTCATCTGCCATATTTTCTTCTCTTGCAACTATCCTAGCTTCTTCCTGATTACAATCTTCCCAAAGCCTACTAAACTTGGGAAGCTTCTTTCTTGAACAAATTCCTTGGATTAATGCATCGCATGACCTTGGGAGGCCATTTAAGGTAGTCATCACCATCTCTTCTCCTTCTACCGAGTCACCAATGGATTCTATCTGCTCCTTGATTTGATTCACTCTTGAGAAGTAGGAGTGAATGGTTTCTGAGTTTTTCATTTTCACATTCTTCATCTGATATCTCAGAGTCATTCTTAAATTTATGTTGCCTCCCTCAAACAAATGATTTAAGGTGTCCATCATTTTCTTTGGAGAAGATAATGATGATATATGATGGATAAGGTGGTCCTTAATGGAGTCTGCAATAATCCTTTTATCTCTCACCATGTCCTTCTTATATTTTCCTTAGCTTTATCTCCTTGGGGTTCTTGAACCTCTTCTATAATTAACTTATCTAGTTCATGTTCTTCAAGGAGGGTTAATTTGTACTTCCATGCCCTANTCTGCAATAATCCTTTTATCTCTCACCATGTCCTTCTTATATTTTCCTTAGCTTTATCTCCTTGGGGTTCTTGAACCTCTTCTATAATTAACTTATCTAGTTCATGTTCTTCAAGGAGGGTTAATTTGTACTTCCATGCCCTAAAGTTATCCACTCCATCTATCTTCTCATTCATCTTTGTTTCGGTAATCATCCTGCCTTCTGATGGTATTGGTTTGTCCAGAAATTGTCTCTGGACTGAAAAATGACTCCCTTTTAGGCTTCTAGATCTGCAACTGACTTCTGTTTAGGCTTGTTATTATCCCCTGTTGGAATTTTAAATTTTCTAGTTACACAATTACAATTACTTAATACAATAGCAACTGTAGTAGGATCATTGGAAGATAGAAAATCACAGATACAATAGAACACAAAGATTATCCTAGGAAACCCTCATGGGGGAGAAAAACCCAACAACCAAAATGCTCAATATAGATTCCTTCAACCAATATAATGATGCGCTATAGCTCTCCAAGAAAGACCAAGACCAAAACACCAAAATAACCAGTCTCCAAGACTTGTGTGCTAGACCTTCTTATGCATTAAAAGGTGCAGAAGAGAAGTGTGTTTCCAAATGAGAGGAACCTATTCTCTATTTATACACAACAATGTCTCTTGAAGAGACATGAATCTTGACCCAACAAATCCATAAAACGTGGACAACTAGCCACAATGGGGATTTTTACAATTATAAGTAAAATACCAATAATATAATAATTTATGTTGAGCCAACTTGTACAATATAATTATAATAACCTTTTAAAGGTTTGACTAAAAAAAATATACAAGAATATCTTCTGTAGTTACACTAAAAATATTAACACACTGGAATCACTGTTGAAAACCTTTTTAACTGGGTGTGCCGTTGGAGCATTGCTCCTAGATGTAGTATTCTTGGGAGTAACTACTGGAGATTGAACACTTCTTCCACTGGGACTTTTCCCCTTTTCTTATAAAAATCATTACTATTGAGTAATGTTTCTAGATTTCCAACATTGTGTACATGAGTGCTTTGGATGTTACCTTCTTCTTCTTCGTTCAATATAGTCTAAATGAAAGAGTGACTGAAACCCACTGAAAGCATATGTCCCACAAAGATTTTGTTTAGATCAAAACCTTTGATCCTTCCAACATACTTTAAATTCACATTGTTGAAATGATTTGCAAATTCGTCAATTTTATTTATACTTCTGAACATGAATTCTCCAATCTTCCATGGTAGGGGAATAAATTGATTTTTCCTTTTTTCATGGAAAAAAATGTAGCCAAAAGTTATATTTCCTTGCCACCTATGTAATGAATAGTTTTTTCAGATACATGATACAGGAGAAAAGAAGGATTCTCTTTTGAGCAAAATATCCTTATGAAACTGTGATTCTCCATTTGTTCTATTGTTCCTTTTTTCTTTAAGAATCTGGTAGCTTGGTCAGATATCCTTGAAGTGTTTTCACCCAACAACAACCTTTTGAAGACTAAAACAAAATTATTATAAACTTCATAGAAATACATAGCAGATCTATTTCACAATTCACCCTATTACTTATGGTTAAGTTTGGGAATTGACAACTATGCACAATAGAAAATATCAGATAAGTGGCCATACATAATTTTCTGTCCTTTTTATAGTGTGATAGCTGGGACGAGATTTCAATAGAAATCAATTTTCCCCAATAAAAAATGGTATGTTCTTGCATTGGAAAATAAATAATACATAAAATCATGTGAGATATAGAAGCAGTTCTTTCCTGACCTATCAACCTGGTAAATAGCCATGCAATTTATCGATAAGGGTTTTTAAAGGACTAAACATGGATTCTGGTTATGTCTGCTGGGATAGATGCACGATTCTCCAAATATTCAGGCAGAAGGTTAATCCCATTGTTATGTTTCTTCAAGAATTCTCTGCAATCTTCACCTTTGAAAGTAAGCGTTGGCTCTAGCATCTTTAACATCTTGCAGAAAACTTGAGGTGAAAGAGAAATCAGAGAATGATCCCGGAGCTGTATACTTATTTTACTTTGCACGTGTACACACACCATGCAACAAGTTATTTACAATAAAAAAACCTCAGGAACACACCCAACACGAGCAATTCCAGATGACCAAATTACATCTTTCTGTGCACGAGAGGAATAATATGAATATGCTCTTGACAACTGGAACTTCTAGTCTTCATGACCAAAGATATTCATATTATCACCACAAAATTGTTGTCTATCTGATGCTGCCATAGGTTGACGAGACTATTTCTTTAGCTGTATAATAACTTCAAATAAATATTTTCGGAGAGAAAATGATAATTTAATCCCTTGGTAAATGAGGATTTAATGAGTAATTCCTCGAGCCTTTCACCATTAATGACAATATTTTTGGAGCCTACACAACAATTGTTAGCATTAAACAACACTTAATGCATATTGGGAAAACTAACAAAATGGCGGGGACGAACGAGACGAAGTTTGAATATGAAGCTTTTCATGAACCCTTGCGTTTATGGATGATAAAAAATATACTAAGTGTATAAAGGCAGTCAATCAAAATTGCATGAAAAAGGAATAAAATACTTTGGATATTGGCACCCGCGACAAATTTGATGGTGAAAATGTAGATCATGGAACCTAGGGTGCAAAGTGAAGGTCACTGAACTTGGATGATGAGGGATTGAACCCACAAACCTGTGTAATTGAAAATTGGCTAAGTGTAGTAGCAAACTCATGACATGAGCAAGTGGATGGAGATGAAGGTCCGCCAACCCGCTGATCATTGAAATATGATGAAGTATAATAACCAGAAAGGGAGAAAAGAGAGGACAAAATATAAAAGAAAATAACGAGAGGTGTAGAAGAGGGAAAATACATGAAAAAAAATAAGTTGGGAAGGGGAAGGAAAACCAAGAAATATGAAATGATCTCAACAAATCGCTCCAACTGTGGGATGATAACCCTCTGTTGGTTGTCAAGAATCCAAAGTATTCATGACCAGATGCTTCCATCCATTGGGATATGGAGTCAAAAGGTAAGGATATACAAACTAAGTAAATGAAAAGTTATGTACAAGTAAATGAGAAAATTTCTAGCGGAGAAACCTTTCAAATGTTTCCCATTAACATACAACATTAACATTTTACCCTTCATATATTTGAGCAGATAAGAATTAAAACCCATGATATTTTCAATGATATATGGTCCAAACCAAAGTTCTTTGAATTTTGTGTGCATCGATGGTTTCTCCTTAGCTTTGTTCTAGAGTAACACTAGTTCTTTGTTATGGGACTTATCGATAAATGCGGACATAAAAATATCTCCCTAGATCCACCTAGATCTAGAACAAAACATAAAAGAACATGACGCTTTCCCTAAGCTCTAATCATTGAGTTTACTATCTAGCAAGAGATGTGCAACATACCGTTTAAATATCACTTCCTCTTGCCTTTGTCGCCTTAGCTCCGCTCCAGTGCTCCTGTGATATTGGATCTGCAAGGGAACACAAGCCAACCAAAGTGAAAGAAATATAGCAAACTCAAAGAGAACCTATGTATGTGATCAAGGAATCATACAATAAAACGAGATGAGTTTTATGGGAAAGAAACATATCACTGTATTATATAATAATTAAAGTGGAGATTACAACCAAAGCCTTGATGTTGCAAGGTCCCCTTTCGATGACCCTTTGCTCCAACACACACACTTTCTCCAACCTTGAACGAAGAAGATCCAAAATGACTTGATAAACTAAAATGAATCCCTCAAGTATGAACTAAAGTAGAACTCCTCATCCAATTCTTAGCCTATTCAATATCAATTTTTCTTGAATCAACCTTCATTAACCTTAGCCTTTTCCATGAGAAATCCCTTTTTATATAAGGGAAAGAGAGATGGTTAAAGATATTAGGATGATCCCACCAAATTAGAGAAGCAGGTAGGATCCCAACCATATGGATGTCACCTCATCTTCTAGAAGATCCTCTTCTAGAACTTTCGTGAAGGTAGACCTTTTCTTAGCCTTTTGACATCTTCACACCCCAGCTGTAGAGTAGCCTGCAGAGACATCACAATCCAGTTTTACGGTAGAGTGCGACGACCAGGCATCGACACACTCTTCTTATGAAAAAACCTGTGACGACCTTCCTTAATAGGGTTTTTGACAAGAAGAAGTCAATCAACTTTCTCATGAAGATAGGTTCTTTTGGGAACATGAAAACATGTTTGTCAATGTATAACCAAGATGAAAAAAATAATGTGTAACAGAATGCCCCCCAAAGTATGAGGCTGGAACTTGTGACAACCAAAATACTTTTTAGAATGCGTGTGTCGGAAACAAAGAGTGCAACAGTTCAGAACTTGCAAATAGTCAAGCATCAACATAATAATATACCATTGTTTGAGGTAGGAATTCCCATACTCAGATTACAAAGTGTCAAATGAGTCATGGCCACTAAATATACACTGTGGATCCATGTCAAGGTGAATCGACATAGCCACCCATAATACACTGTGGATCTATGCTCTAAAATGACTCAAATTCAGACATAGCCACGAGACATACAAAGTGGATCTATGTTTCAATAAAAATCATGAATACTCCATCGCAACCTGGACCAGAAGGGTATGACCCAGGGTCTTAATTTTCGTCATCCCTAAGTACAAATCTAACCATGTGATTATAGGTCCCGAAGTCAAACATGGTAGAAACTACTTGATTATAGATCAATGATGAGAACCGTTAACAAGTGTGAGGGAAATCATCATTGATGTCAATGACTCCCAAGGTACCCTAGTACAATCCCATGAGTGTGAATAAAGGATTTAAAGTCAAACACTCAAGGTAATATCCTAATCAGGGGCCAATGATGTAAACCCACTGTTGAAAGCGAAGAAACCTACCATTGAGGCATGCAGTCTCTAAGGTAATGAATTATTTCTAAGTATTGTTCTTGGATAATGAGCTGAGGTTGACGGAAAAAGACTCATCACAGGAGGGCCTTGATGTATCCCCCATCAATGACACAAAACAAGTAACAGATTTGAGATAGATCAGAGTATGAAATGATTCGAAACTGACACATGGAAGGCCGACATGGTAGAAAATTTATAGCTGTAGATGGCCGACTCGATAGGAGGCTTATTAAGGCTGGAATTATCTTGAACATATGAAAAACACAGTGATGGTCTTGGAAACATTGAATCAAGGAGGACCAAACATATGGACATGCAGATGCTCAAACGAGAGACAAATGGATTTCCCAACCCAAATACAATGATGAAGGGGGGTGTCATGTTCAAGAGCGACTATTACTGCCACTAACACAGATATATAGACACATTTCTTGCCCAAATCCCCCCCCTCCATTTATGGCAAGTACCTCTTTATTTTTACGCAAGCTTGAGGAGGATAACATATGCTTATTGATGTAAGCTCATCCTTTGGACGAGTCCCTCAAAGTACATTTAACGAATCCTAAGAAGGAGTGCTTCAGTCCCATATGGGTTTTTCGATGTTTTTTTAACGAGTCCAAAGAGAGAAAACTTGTGGGTTTTTCATGTTTAGAGAGTCTGAAAAACACTTAAAGAGGACTCCAAAAGTTCCTTTTTTGTAAGTTAATCTGATGATATCGAAAAAGAGATAAACTACCTCTCATAAATTTTTTTCTTCAAATACTTTTATGAGCGTGAAAAGAACAAAGTCGCTCGACAATATTTTCATTTTTGTGGAGCGTGAAAAGAGATTAAAGGATTCTCCTTGGTTTTTTTTTTTCGTGTTACCAATATGAGCATGAAAAGATGACAAAAATATACTTAGTTACATTCTCATAGATTTACGAGCATGAGAAAGAACAAAACCTAAGCTTAGA
This sequence comes from Picea sitchensis, assembly GCA_010110895.2. Lineage (NCBI taxonomy): Eukaryota > Viridiplantae > Streptophyta > Pinopsida > Pinales > Pinaceae > Picea > Picea sitchensis. The sequence continues at coordinate 236,155 of SNQJ01S0014613.1, forward strand.
GTTTTTCCAGAAAAACTCTAAAAGGATTTGTACATGCGACAATTGTATAAAAGCAAACCAAAAGACATATCCCTGTTTAACACTTCACCCCTAGGTTTTTCATCTGCGAAAAACCAAACACTTGCAATGCTGTTAAAACATTACGGTTTAAGTGAAAAATATAAAATAATATAAGAAATAACAATGAAAAAGTAAAAAAGTAATAAAAATAGGTAAACAATTCTTTTTACCATTTCATTGTTACTCCACCCAAACTTTGTTCCAAAACCCTCATTTTACCTCAAACTTCCACTGAGGATTATGGGAGGCACAGTTGATCATTTGACGAATGACCTCTGTTGAACAGGTAATTTTCATTTCCTTCAACTTTTCATGGATTCATTTTTTCTTTTCATTGGTTAGAAATGGATTTTTGGGTTGCATTTTCAAGGGTACTTGCACCTGAAGGTTGTTGCAGGCACCCTATATCATGCCCTGCAACAACCTAGGGTCATCGCAAGCGACCTTTAAGCTATAGTGCGATGAATCCGTACTGTACGTGCAAGCTAGCCTGCGACATGTGCAAAACAAAAAATGTTTTAAGATGTTTCGGCCAATGAAAAGTTTCTAGGAGAGAGATGAAGGTGTTAATCCCTCTTTTATGTTCCATTTCAGGTTTTCTACAATAAGGATGTTGGAATGGCGAGAGAGAGAGCATGAGGACAAATATTCCTTTGCTGGGAATGACCCGAGAACGGTAAATGCCCTCTGGTAGTGTGTACTGCTAAAATTCTTCAAGGTCTAGGGCATGAGGGTCCAGTTGAGGTTACTCAAATACTTAGTTCACATGTGGGATGTGGACCATCAGGTATTTCGTGTGGGTACTCACATTTTTGAGATAGATATTGATGATATCTACTTCTTGACCGAGTTATTTTGCCATGGGGATCAAGTCATGCTGACAGGTAGCAGAGGAGGTGGTGAACCTATGATCCACTATATCAACGCACATTGCGTGCCCGATACTCAGAAGCATAGCGGTAAAGTCGCTATAAGATATGTACATGAATTACCTTTATGGACTATCCTCTACACCATTGCGTGCATGGTAGTGAGTGCAACTCCCCATATGGATCTTCAGAGACATTTCCAGTACGCGCTAGAATGTATGGAGCCCTGATTTTTCAACTAGAGTGACAGGGTTCTCAGAAGCATGAAAAAATAGTTGACCAAGTGTAGGAGAGGTGACCTGAAGCAGTTCAAATACAGGTCAATTTTGGGGTCCTTATTTCTAGAGAGGGTTCCAAACTTGCACCTACAGGTAGATTGGGGCATACTTGCCCCACAGGATCTAAGAATGAAGAGGTGGGTCAACCTCATGGCACAACATGTGACTGGTCCTATCGTCAGGTATAATGATGTTTTCTTTGATTGGTTGAGGACCCAGATGCTTATGGTAGATGACTATGCATATGTCGGCTTAGATTTATGAGGTGATCCATACTTGGTTCTTCCTGAAGGTTCTCAATGGGGGAACATAGGTAAGAATCACATTTTGTTTTTCTAATGTTTTTGTGATTTTTAAATATGAAATGTTTTTATGTTCTTTATCCGATGACTAATCAAAAATATCTTTTATGATACAGACGTGGGACCTAATCGACCTCCAGGTTCATCCCCCATCCATAGGTGAGGGGAGAGAGTCGAGGTAGCAGGATTACCTACTGCTGTCTACAAGGTTATAGAAAAAAACTTGGAGGGGCTGACGATGGACATCCCATATGCCTCTATTGATGATATCCCGAGGCATTATCAGCGCCACACAATGGGCGTATCTGCTTCCATCGGTTGATTTCTCTGTAGAGTAGCACGAGAAGTCACATCTTATCGCGAGCAACATCCTTGATGCTATATTTGTATATGAAGCTACGTGCTTCACATTTTTGATATTTTGGTCTTCGGACAAAAAAACTTTTTGTAAAAACTTTTATCGTTATATATATATGAGGCTTCTACTGGATTACTTTTTGTATATACAAAGTGTGATTGGATTTTATAAATTTCTCAAATGTTTGTCTAACACATAATTAGCCAATGCATCTGTTAATGTATTTAGACATCTAGGAATGTGTTGATATTCAATGTAATCAAAATGACGTTCCAAGAGGTGAATTCGTAAATATACCCTTAATAACGTAGGAATTCGAATGGAGTAGACATTACTCAACTGTAGGACTACTAACTACGAATCGAGTCATACAATAAGATGATGGATTCCAAGAGACACAACGTTGGTCAATAATTCGATGATGCACTGTATTTCATGATATTGTTGGTTGCACAACCAAGGATAACAACATGTAGAGTAATCAATTCATCCGTAGGTGCGTAAATTTCCCAAGCAACAGATGCTAAGTTTTGAGTACTGCGACTAGCACCATCAACAAAACCAATATAGGGTAGTGAAGAAACTGACATATGGAAACCAAGCACAACGCAAAGTAAGCAACTGAAGGTCGAAACCAAATAATGAAAAATCACACAAGAGTATGATACACTAAAAGTACAAGAACTCATGAAAAAATGACTTAAGCATAGTACTTCTTTAAGTAAAGCCCATTTCAGGGCTCACTCAAAGGGATTCCATCATAATGGACTAGCTCATAAGCTCCCTTCTCCAATGCACACTTGACAATGTAAGGACCTTGCCACATGGCCTCGAATGGCGTTTGGCCTTGGTTTCCTTCCCCTTCACTTCTTTTCATGTCTACAATCTCATTTGAAAATTTATTTATCATCCGCTGTAGGTCCTCTATCTCTCCACTTCCCTTTTCGGGACCTGCTTCTATTTTTTTCCCCAGGGGTCTGGCCAATAAGAGCCCTCTCCTGGGTGGAGATTGAGATTCCTTCTTAACTAATGAGACCTGGCCTTCCTGACATCCCTTCATTTGGAATTAAATTGTTTTGGCTTCCTCGAAATTCTTATCTAGGGTTGTTTAAGCAACCCTTTTTACAAACATGGAAAAGTAAGAAGGGAGAGCATTAGCGGATACTTCGATTTGCAACTCTTGAGTGGGTTTATCTTTGGGTTGAAATTTGTTAAGGATAGTGGTAAATTGTTGATTGAATTATTTAACCTTTTCTTTTCAACTCATGGTGGAGGTGAATAGTTCGACCATTAAATCTCCCATAGTGGTTTCTTCTGCAAATTTATCTAAAATATCCTTTTGAAACTTCGTCCAACTAGTTATGGACCCTACAGGAAAGTTGAAATACCACGTAGAGGCTAAATTCTCAAAGGTATAGGGGAAAATCCTTCATACTATGTATTCATGTTGAACATTCATCAGTCTAATAGCTAGTATGAACTTTTTGATATGGTCTTCAGGAAATCTAGAGGTTTCAGGGTCAAATTTAGGGATTAACTTTTTTGGATGTTGAGGAAGGTTATGTACTCATCCAGGGATTTCCAGAGCATCTCTTGCCAACCAAGGTTGATTATTATGAGTAGGGTTTACCCTTTATTCATTATGATCATTTTTATCCTCCATGTCGTCTGACTCCGAAGCTGAGCGTTTCGAGTTAAACCCTTCCGCGTCAGATTCAAAATCATCGGGCTCAAAGTAGTTACCAGCTGGTGTTTCGGGGACTATATTGAGGGGATGTTCGATCTCGATGAGGGAGAAATATATCAGGTCTTCTACTGTGTGAACAAAAACCTAGTCGGGGGTATTGACCAATGGTCTGCTTACTTGTTTTCTATGAGGAATTAACAGAGATAAAGGTAATTCTCCAATTTGTCAGGCGTAAGCTATTGTGTTTCTTCTAAACTAGTTCAACTCCTCGTGGGGAAGAGCGTAAGGTATTTCAGGGAACAAATGTTCTTCCTCTTGCTGGGGTGCGTTACTTGTTTCAGGAGTACTCAGTGTATGTGGGTTGTCTTGAGAATGAATAGCCAAGCATGTGGGTTGTTTTGAATCTATAGACTGTGTGAAATATTATATAAGAAATATTGTTATCCATTCATTCATCAAGCCCTCCTTCTAGCACCAATTCTGTTGAGGGGTCCTAAGTCCCTTTAACTCAACAACAGGAACCAAACCCGCCATAGAGGCCCAATTAGACTTTGTATCATTTTATAGTGCAATGGTTCTCCAAATCTTTCGATCTAGCCAAATAATCGATGGGCTTTATGCAGTGATTGACATGATATCTTCTTATGAAAATTACTCCTTCGGTATACACGTTCTTTTTTTTGTATTTTCTTTTACTAGATGGGTCTGATAAAAAGATGGGTGCCGATATAAACTAGTAGGTAAAAGGGAAATCTTATATACTAAAGAAGGTTGAGCTTGGGATAACCCTTGCTCTCAAGCATTTAGATGAACATTTTCACACCTGTGACAAGTCTAGTACTAATACATTAACTTGCTGGTATTCCAATTATCCACTGATATACAATTATCGTAAGAAAACATACATGCAATAAAACGATGAAAAGAAAAATAATTTCCTTAGATCTAATCATTAATCACACATTAACACAATGATTTTCTTTCCATCATTAGAGACAAGAACTATAAAAATATTGAATCAACTAACTTATCAATAGATTCAAAAACTCTTACTCATTATAACATCCATTCATGAGATAAAGTCGGAAGTAATTCCTCCTTAGATCCAATCACATACGCCTTTGATGAAAAATATAAGTTTGTCTCCAGTCCTAAACATGAATTCTCAATTAAGGTAGTTCATAAATAGTTCTTTACAATTCCAAAAATGAGGGTCTTTGCCAAAACCATCAACCCTTTCAAAATATTGAACCGATCTATTTATAATCAGATTAGTCTAGAATTGTCAGGAGTGTGATTTGTCCATCCCATTCAAGGATTTCATCTGTGCATGCTTTTGTCATCCTATACGTGTATCCTTCTGTCAGAAAAAATTTCGTATCAACATGGGCCTACAGGAAAAACTATCCCTCGAGGTACTTCAGGCTCGCAATATCTGTCTCCTCGGCCATACCCTACATGCTTCCATTTACAGAGTGATCCGAGGTTTCACCCACTAGTTCCTATTTTCTTAATTGATCTCTCCTCGGGATCGGGGTGAGGCTTAACGACTAGGGAGTGGCCACATGATGCTCTCAGATTTGTCATTATATAATCACGTAATTGTGGGTCCTTCAAAGGTGGTTTGGATTCACACCACATTTGAGCCCGCAATTCACCACCTTCTCCCACATAGCTCTTCCGATATACCATGGTTTCAATTGCGAGACCGTTAAAGAATTTTATCGTTCGAGCATGTTGCATCCCCACAATGAAACATGGTTGTTGGTCTAGTCACAATCTGAGATCTAGGCAGTCCCTTTATTTTAGCGCCACTGCTAAAGATTTTCCTGCCCGCCAACTTTAGAATCTCTTTAATTATTCTTGGGGGAGGCATCAATTTTTGTGCTAGGGAGCTTGATGATGAAAAATAATATTTCCCAGAATACGACTTCCCAAATATGACGTGGTGACCTGACGTCACTGTTTTGATGTGTCAAAGAAAGGAGGGTGACACGCGTCACTTGGAAACAAGCGGGTGATATGCCCAAAGGTGCCTGGACTAAATGCCATGTGTCAGCGCCAGATGGATAGGTGGCGAAAGAACTGAAACTCTGCAGAAGGAACACTTCGGGAATTTGCAAACAAGGAGGGAGCGAGAATGTCGAAGCTCTGGAATCCAGAGCAGATCAGAGCCGCTGGATCTGGGAGGACACGTGGAAAATATCTATGCACTCTATTGGAATGTGTTCCAGAGGAAACCAAAAATAGAGGAGTCAAAACTCCCGAAACCTGAAATGGAAAAGAAAATCATGACCGTCCATTGGAGATGGACACATGACAGAGATCCGCATTCTCGAGAGAGAGGGGACAGAGGAGTCATTGAACGAGATTTTTTCGGAGCACCAAAGAAATATGAAGATGAAAACCTGGTCGTTGATGGCATAGACACGTGACAGATATATGTACACTCTGGGAAAATAACTTTGGAGAAAATCGAGAGAAGTGCCAAAACTCTTGAAACCCGAAATCCAAAGAAAATCGTGCCCATCCACTGGATAAGGACATGCGACGCTTGATTTTTTAATTTTGGGGCTTCTATCTGGCACTAAACCTCGTACAACTTTATAATTTTGAGTTCTTGAGGGCCGCTAATCTAAACTGTATACGGGATCTTCGCCGTTGAAACATGAACCTGTCTACTTTCTTGTTTCTTTCATCTTGGGTGTTCTTGGTGAGCGTCTGGTGGTTGGATTTCTCGGCGACATCCTACCCAAAACTATAACATAGTTTAGAGATTTTGAAAGAAAATGATATGCACATATATAAATTACGACCAACGAATTGACAAAATTGAACACATACCTCTGCGGCTCATTTACCCTGGTTTTGATAAAAATGAGGATCAATATAGTCTCGAGACTTATGTGCAGAATGAATTTTCTCAAAATCGTTCTAGAGATTTAAATAGGGATGAACTTACGTTTTCGTATCAACCATTCAATTCGGGTTATGAGTGTAATTTCATTAAATATGCCACCGACTCTTCAAAGATGTTTAAAAATTAAATTCATCGTGGGTTGACGGCGCGGGCGCGTGTGGTAACGTGGTCTATCGGCGATTTAAAAATGTTGTTTCCTAATCGACACACGAGATAGAAACTAATGCGGGATCGAGAATTAACTGGTCTATTATATACACTCTAAACCCTAATCCTATCTCATCGATGCCGAAAAGTATCAAGGATCGACGATCGACGATCAACCTACTCGAGTGCTCTCGGATCGACTCTCTCGAAAAAAGTCTCGATGTTGAAAACGCATCGGGGATCGATGATCAACGATATGATGGTTACAGACAAAATGATTATTTTAACTTTTTCATATTCCCCCAACCCCGATAAAGCGCATCGGTGATAAACTATCGATGATTTCTTTACGCCTTTGGTCAATGTTTATCCTTCCCGCCTTTTTCCAATGCCGAAAGGGATCAATTATCTATTGAAACTTTTTGCGAATAACATATGCAAACCAACCCCACCTTCTATCGATGTCGATCAGGGATCGATGCTCGACGAATTTTGTAACTGTAGTTCCCTTTCTTGTTCAAAATTTTCCCGACGTTGAACTTGAGCACGTTAGGTGCAATGTTAGCTGTCGATTCTTAATTCAGATGTCAAGTTATTTTTAGACATGAGATTTCACAAATTCAAAAAAACTTGACTTGATGATAGGAGTCATGAAAACAAAACAAATATAGTGAAGAGAACAAGTGGTACCAAAAAAGTGATAAAATTTCATAAGGCTTTTAGGGTGTGTTGAGTGCTCAACAGGTGGAAGGAAAAAGTTTTAGTTTCTAGGCATCTTGCAAGTAATTGTAGTTCCTACACAAGATGTCAAATTCAAATAGGAAGGTATATGGGTCTTCACTTCTTTTACCATAAAAGGTGGGAAGTGCCGAGAGTGGAATGTTCTTCATGTTGACATTTTGTGTGGTATCGAAAATTGGAAACCCGAATGTGGTTTCAGTTTGGTTTCCAACTTCTCCTCCCTCCTCGTGTCTTGCATGGTTGTTATCCTCCTGATCCTCCATACTAGTTTGTTTTCCAAAGAGAGAGTACCTAAATGGTTTTATCCTTGAAGATAACAAAGTATCCCAAGGTTCTTTTCTAGAAAAGGTATCCCTTCGATGGGAAGATTTATCTACTATTTGGATGTCTGGCACTTTACTCGAGTTGGTTGAAACTATTGGTGCCAAATTTTTTGTTCAACTTGGGAAACAATTATATTGGCCAAATTGCCAAACAAAGTATTCACATGTTCAGGGTCAATGATATCTACAAAATTAGGGTCCCCTGATGGTGGTGAAAAAGAAAAGGTTGCGTTGGCTAGTTCTAATGAAGGCTCAAGTGATATTTCCTCCTGTCCCACTACTATTGATGTTTCAATTTTCTTCTCTATAGTGCTCCCAGTTTTGGTCTCTTCAGAGGCTGATTTAGCTCTTTGGGTTGAGCTAACCCCTATTTTATGGTATTGATCTGTGGATTTTATGGGTGGATTTTTCCTTCCTCCAAAAAGGTTAGAAGGAACCTTGATCAGAAGGTTTGGTTTGGTTTTAATGTATCTTCCCTTTGGGTCCGTAGGTTTGTTCATGAAAGAAAGAAAGAAAAACTACCATTAGGTTTGGTGGAACCTGCTATAACATATGCGCAGATTATTACCTCTCATATTAAAGTTCCCCCGCCACCAAACTAATGCTAAGGTTCAAAAATGATCTACTTCCTAACTATTTCCTACCTTAAGACGACTCCCCGACAACGGTGCCAAAACTGATGGGGATTCTATATGCATTGATTCCCTCAATTAAATTGTCTACCTAAGGATCATCACTCTATCAATCTACTTTCTAAAGAGATGGCTCTTTTCAATTTTCATCAATTAACAAATTCTATTGATGAGCTTTAAGTAATTCTAGGATTATGAAATATTTACCCTAAGCAGCTTCAAACAATGAATTGATGGATTATTTCTAAATGAGCAAATAACAACCTATTTTAAATCTAGTTAATCTATTCAATCTTTTTAAGTAAGCAAGAACAAGTAAGTTATTTCTGAGTTATTTTATCTATATATCTTTGAGCATATAAGCAAGTAAACAACTAACCTATCAACACTATTTTGACAAGTGAACTCCGTTGACGATAAAAATCACAACGAGTATTTTTCTGCAAAGCATTGCTAAAGCCTATTAATTATAATATAAATGATATATTTAATACTAGTAGGTGGGACCTCCTTGTAGATCGAAGGATCAGATCTGGTTCTCATTTGATGTTTTACCGTTGTTCGAAACTTCTTACAGGTTTGAGCATGATCAATGACTGGTCCTATTTGCAACAAATGGATGAGGGATAATGCATGTTATGTGTTGGTTTTGTTGCTCAAGGCTCTAATGTCAGGTTAAAATAGCTTCTGATATCAGTTGTTACCTTTTCTATTTACTCCTTGAATTATCACCGTGACACCTGCAAAAGATATATGTTAGTAACAACAAATAAGAGAAATTGAAAATAAATAAGAGCTTTTGAAAATAAATAAAGAAATATGAAAAAAATCCAAAAGAGAGGAACTATGATACTATGTTATACGATGTTGCACTATGCAATTGAAGTTAAGTGGAATGGTGTTAATCCAAACTAGCAATGTAAAATGGCTATGTGATATATTGAGTCATGTGAAGGCACGTTTGATACGCGTTATTCATTGGCAATGGTTAATATGGTGGTCCATTTTGGATGTTGGTTTCAATGCATTGTTTAATTGAATGAATTAATGGAATGGGTGTTTGGAGCATACTAAGTTATTAAATGAGTAATGGGTGGAAGGGACGTTCATTTACTGCATGCCACTCCATACCCCTCCCACTAGCTATCACCCTAGCTTGGCTATTGTTCGATTGTGTTCTGTTGTGGTTAAGCTATGATTTGAAAGCAAGGGAAGAACCGCTTGACCAAGCCCGCATTTTAAGGATTTTGATTACAGGTATGTATTTTTCGCCATCCATGAACCCGCTTTGGTTATGAAATATATATTGGCTTGGTGATGTATGGGTCTGTGCTTTTCTTAAGACTGGCAACTGTGTAAATTTGTGATATTTCCCTGGAATAGGTTGTTTGTGTGGTTTTCATGACAAATGAAAATGATGGTTTAAGTCATAGGTTTTATTGATTATTATGAGTACTAGAAGTCATGAAGGCTCTCTGTCATCCTTACTGGTTTTAGTTGGAGGGTTTCATTTGGTCCAGATTGGCTGGCTATCTCCACACTTTTCTTGTCACCATACCCAGTCATTTTGTTGATTATGGGGTTGTTGGGTTTGAACCACCTTGTATCACTGTGTATCATTTCACCTGGGTATGGGTTCATTCATGTTACTGATGTTGTGCAGTGGGTTATGATGGCTATTATGCCAAGGGGCTTGCTTAAGATTGGTTGCTATTTCTTGGCTCTGTTTTATCTCAACATTCTTTAGGTTGATTGGGAAAACCACGAGGGTTATACCCTGCATTTTCTCAGTGTTATTACAGACCAAAATGAATCCTTTTCTCCTCAGTTCAAGGTCTCTCCTATCTCATGAATTGTCACCTTGTCTGCAAAGTTATTGGTGGTATGCCCTGTGTGTTCACCGTATGGTCTCAAAGATTCTTACCCGCTGTTGTGGGGGGCGACTCCAGTTCCCCTGTGTTGGTCCACAGAGTGAACCCTTGATTACTCAAAGTCTGGATTTTGATAAATATAGCTCGTTATATCCTGTTGGGTATATATTTGATTGTTATGAGTTGGTAGTGTATCTTCGATAGTGTCTGATTGTTGGCTCATCTCTGTTGATTATGTTGACAGTGTTTTTGGTTATTGGTATTTGGTCACTGCATTGGCTATTATAATAGTCGAATCGATAGCTCAACATGGTTAATTGGTTGATTTGAGAAATGGATTTAGGCATACTGTCATTGTTTCCTTGTATTGGATTGATAGCTCAGCGTCGTTTGATGTTTAGATCCAGCGTAAATAGACATATATAGTCCCAGTACTTCTCTTGCATTTTGTTGAATGGACTATGTATCCTACAACATTGTATAAGTTGAAGTAGTGATTTTTGTGCCTTTAAATGGAAATTCAAGGTTATTTCAATTTGATATATTGATGATTGTGTTTTGACTGTCCACTTGTATGGTTGATGGATATCATGCATTATATCAGAGATGGGCTCAGATTCTGTGACAGTGTGGTCTCATTACAATTCAATTGTTAAATGAATTTGAGGGATGAAATCGTGCATGTTTTTTTTCTGTGTTTGATTGAATAAATAACTCATAGACATGGTTGATGCTTTGATGATGAACATAGAGGGAATAAGTGACCGTGTGTTCATTTGGAAATTGATTTAAATATTAAATGGGACAAATGAGAAGAAACAAAACTCATCTACAGGTTGGTTGTGAAGGCATATTGTCTATGTTTTGATGACACTGTGTTAATGATTTAATTGTGAACAATGAGCAAGTTAATACACAAGAATGATTAAATTATGCACAATAGCTTTTTAAATTGATTACAATGATTATTTGGTTAGTGTTGGATCTTTTGCGTTGATATAGAATGGTTTTATGGATTACTTAATTAATTTTATGAACAATATCCACTCTCCTCCCTACCATTATTTCACTTTTCTCTAATTACAATCCCCTAGCCTTCCCATATTCATTTTTCACTCCCTGTTCCTAAAATTTAATTACAGTTAAGAGGAATTATGTATGGCGACAGTTTTAAATCACAGTTTCTTGGATGGATTACAGTGACATGTTATTTAGTTTATGTTACAGTTGATTGTTTGTTTCCTATGAGAAGTAACCATGATTATTTTCCCCCTCATTTTAACATTTTTCGCTCAATACAACCCCCTCACGTATCCCATAATCTTTGATCACCCCCTGCTCATTGACAACAGGTAAACAATTTGTATGGATTGGATTGCATGATTCTTATATGTTGTTAAGCCAAAATTTATTTCATATTTTTTAAAGAGTTGTCATGTATGGTTGATAAAGAAACTATTTGCTAATCAATTATGAATACAAGAATCAAGCAAAAGGTTGAAAACCGAGGCCCACCAGGCCCCTGACAAAGGGAAAGCCACTACTACCCCTTCCTCACCTTCAAATGATTATGATGAATTTGTGTCCTCCCACATGCATTTGATGGATGATTTCTCTCATGTTATCAGCGAGATTAGTCCTAAAGGCTCCACACAACCTAAGGAAAATTTAGAGAGATTAAAAGGTGATAACGACAACAGGGGAAAGATTGCCTCACACACTGGAAAATATGGATTTTAAGTTGTTTTTATTTATTAATTGTTGAGGACAGTTGACTTCAGTTGTTTTTTTTGGACAACATGTTTTTTGGATATATTGGTAATATATTTTGGAAACAATTGCAAATATCATTGAGATAAATTATCAAACATGAATGTGATGATGGGAGTCACAAGGAGAGATGTTTTTTAAATTGACTAGTTGTGTTATGATTGTTAAAATATAAAGGGAGTCACAAGGGGTCCCACCTACTAGTTATTATTTATTTAAAACCCTTATTGTGATTTATTACTTTTCCCCCTAACTAAAACATTGGTTGAGTTTTTAGTTAACTTAACTAATGAAGTAGTTCAACTACTTCAACCAATTCTATTTTTATTAAAGGAAAAAGGAAAGGGAGGAACAAGAGGAGGATAGAAGGAGAATCATACTAAGGTTTTCTCTTTGAGTTTATGTTGAGATAGTTCAGTTTCCATTCATTCCTTAATTGATCATAAGACTAATTCTTTTTTATGATAGTAGGGTCTTATTGTAGACAACAAGATTCAGGGCCGAATTACATCATTCAGACACTTGTTTTTAGGAGGTGTTGATCTATCTTTGATATTCTGTGTAGACTTGTATGTTTTTGAATTAGTGTTCATGACTAACAAATGCTATTGTGCAGAGTCGAGTGGGAAGCAATCTGTGGCAAGCTGATCCATCTTTTAGAGTTCAATTTTTTATTTTCTGTTAGAGGTTCTTTTGTATGTTTCATCAGGGATGTCTAAGTTTGACTTTGGTCCAAACATTCTTCACGAATTTTTGTAAAGAGAATGGCTCTTTGATGAATTGGAATGAAATAAATGATTGATTTATGTCTCATCCATCTTGATTATCATCTTGGTGTCTTTACTTCTGTCTCTACATTTATTTCAGTAACTGTTATATTCAGAAAATCATATAAATAATGAATTTTCCAACAAGATTTTATTTATAAAAATACTAGCC
>SNQJ01S0014613.1:250718-260921 GCA_010110895.2 Picea sitchensis
CAGAGGCATCTGAAACAATTCATGGAAAGAAAATATTATGTTGTAGCCAATATCTCTGAAGAGGTGAATGAAGAGGTTTTTTCTGTAAATAAAGTAGGTGTACATAACTTTAGATACCCTATAAAAAATCCCCCTTTTATATTTCTGTAAAGATTATGGATAATATCCCCCATTGATGCCTCATTGATGGCGGTTCGAGCCCAAGTGTGATGTCGAGGATCATTATGGAGGATCTAGTCTTGTCTTGTACAAATGTAAATGCCAGAAGCATGCTCTCCTATAATAGTCTACAACAAACAACCATAGGCGAGATTAAAGATGTGACCTTAGTTTTGTGTGCACACCCTAAAATAAGGACAACCCTTACTATTCAGGTAATTGATATGCCAGTAAGAAATTAATCAATCATCTTGGGAAGAGATTGGAAAAATTTGATGGGTGGATACCTCTCACTCGATGGGACACACTTATCCGTTCCTCGGAATGGTAAAAACATTATAGTCCTTAGAGAAGGAAGGATATTACCTTACATAGAGAGTGTCCCATAGCCTAATGTAAACTATATCGAAGAGGACCGAGGGGTGTATTCCATCTTTTCTAAGGAGGATAACATTCCCTTGGAACAAATTGATTTAGATGATGGTATGTGGCACATGCACTTTGATGATTCATGCTCTAATGAAGGTAACAGAGCTGACATTATCTTGATTTCTCCTGTAGGAAAAATCCATAACTTTTCTTATAGGTTGGAGTTTTCTTGCACAAACAATGTCATTGAATTCGAAGCTTTGTTACTGGGCATTGAGAATGCCTATAATCTTGGTTGTGGTCACCTTTTAGTTTTTGGGGATTCCGAGCTTGTTGTGAACCTTGTACATAAAATTTACTCTCCTAGCAACAAGTTGATGAAGCAATACACCCAAATTGTTTGGGCAGTTATCTCGAACCTATTATATTTCAACATTACTCATGTCAAGAGGGACTTAAAATAAATGGTTGATCGGTTAGCTATTTTTTAAGTCTCCCCTAATCAACAATGTCTGCCACATAGACCTAATTGTACCTTTCAATCTCTATATCGTCCACATATCCCCGACAATATAGAATCTCGGCAGGTCTCCCCTATCGATGAGAGCATTTGTGATTTCATTCAAAACAAACCTTTTAAGCCTAAGGATATTATATCCATAGAAGATAACAATATTACTAAGGGATTGACTCCTCTAGAGAGTTATTTGTCATCGAGTGATGTAAGCAATAAAGAGAAACATAAAGAAGAGGATTCGAAAAGGAAGGTGGAAGAAACCATATCCTTGAACATTAGGACACCTGAGGCTCCAAATAATGTTAAAATAGGTGCCAAATGTTCATATGAATAGAAAATGAAGTATGCCAAGCTACTTGGTGAATTTCAAGATGTTTTTGCTTGGTCTTATGAGGATCTTCGTGGTTTTGATACTGTTCTTATACAACATGCCCTCCCCATTAAGGAAGGCATAAAACCAGTTAGGAAAAAACAAAGACCTATCAACCCTGCATTAGAAGCAACTATTCGAAAGGAGTTGGAAAAACTCTTGAAGGCTGGAATCATATTTCCTATCAAGTACTCTTAATGGGTTTCAAATTTGGTTCATGTTTGGAAAACAACCGGTCAAATCAGATTATGCCTTGATTTTCACACATTAAATCGGGCTAGTATAAAAGATCACTTCCCTCTCCTTAACATGGAAATGATTTTGCAACAAGTTGCAGGGTCACAAATGATGTCCTTACTTGACAATTTTTCCGGTTACAATCAAATCAAGGTCAAAAGGGCAGATAAATACAAAACCACCTTTATTACTCGTTGGGGTACCTTTTCTTATGAGTGTATTCCTTTTGTCTTATCCAATGCAGGTGCCACCTTTCAAAGAGCTATGAAAATAGATTTTGATGATTGATGGGTGTTCTATATGCACTAAAAACACACTAAAACCCCTCAATTAAATTGTCAACCCGGGGTAAGTAAACTTAGAGTTGTAGAAAAATATATGCCAAGGTAGAAGGGCTGGTAGTATTATAGTCTAACTAAGGAAGTGGCTATCTAAGGGCTAATCTATTCAAGCAAATCTATCTAATGAGCAAACCCTACTAAGAAAATTTAAACTATGTAACCTAAGTACTTTTGAACCAAGGATTGATGGATAGTTCTAGAAAAACAAGTGATGACCCTACTTGAAGAAATCTAGTTCAATCATGACAATAAGCAAAAGCAACTATTTAAGCATAACAATAAACACATAGCAACAACAAACTACTTTGACTAGCCTACTTAAACTCAATGAACAACTATCCTGTGAAAGCAAGTAAATGAACAACTATACTATCAAAGCAAGAATAGACAAGTAATCAATTAACCTACTAAAGCAAGTAAACAACTAACTACCCTAGGATAACTTCTACATCAAGTAAACTAAATAAGACTACTCAATAAGCAACTAACTAAGATAAAAGGCAAGTGAACTCTATTCTTAATACAACTATTTCTAATTTACAAAAGGAAATTACTTAATTGCAAGAAAGAAGAACTAATAAATAATATTTAATCTATGATAAATAAAACTTCTCTTTAATCTACCGAAGAAAAATACTATCTATCCTACAAAAGCAAGAAAACTATCTTCTTATCTACGAAAGCAAGAAACTATCTTTTAACCTATGAAAAATCAAATATAGTGTTGGTGGGTGTGTGAATGTCTCAGGTGTCTTATAATATCACGATGGCACTTGACAACGAAAGATAATTCAAGAGGTATAAGCTCAATACTGATTTCAATAGCAAAGTGAAAGGTGTGGATTAAGCAATCCAGTGAGAACTTAGCCATTATGAAAACAACATCAATTACCCTGCATATTCATGTGCTTATGTAATCATGCATTAACCATCAACTGTATAACGAGATTATAATTGTACTCTATGCTATGTAATAAAAACTCATAATTAAATTCAATCATTAACTAAGAATTGGAATTGCAATCTAATTATAGAAAATAAATCGCATAAAATAAAACTATGTTATATCTATTTTAACAATTCAAATTGCGGAAAGGAAAATGCATATAAACAGAAATTAAAACATGATTCTAGCATATAGCAAGTAAACTAATGAACAAATTAATCAACAACTAGTTAAGAAAAATCTAAATAACAATTGAATAGGCAATCTACAAAAAAAAACTGAAACTAACCCTATCCATCCACCGAAGCCTCGTTAAAGAAATCATAAACTAAAATTAAGTTCTACTCTGTTTCAACTCTGTTTTAAACTTGATTTTAAAAGCATAAATACAATACAATCTAATATTTAATTTCACACAGGGTTAGTGTATGATTTTGTAAACGCGTTCCTACTAACTACAAAATCAATGCATATTAACAAAAAACCTTCATACTAACCTGCAAAAGAGAATTAAAACAGTTAAACTACAACAACAAATTAGATAACAAAGAAATCAAAGAACAGTTCATGTACAGGAAATAAAAAGACATCTAAGCTATGAAATGAATAAATAACACATATAACAGTTACCAGACTATTGGTGGGCCCCCCACCAAGTCGTGTTCACTTCTTAAAGGCACACCACGAACTCAGCAAATCGATTTCACCATTAAAACTCAGAAACGCAGTTTTATATAATTCTCGCAATGGAAAATGGAAAAAACAGAGGAAAAACATATTTGTCTCTAACACACTACTTCTTCAGCCGCCTCTTAACTATTGTATGACCACCACGGTGGTATTTATAATTTTTACAGACCAAGAGGTCGACCATTGGAGGGTCTAACCTCTTCTATAAACAACAAATTACATTAATGGTGCCCTAACTGCTGAAATGGAGCGAGCCAATAATCGCCCAGCTCAACAACCCAAACCAAGTTCTCAAGAGTTCAGTAGCTGAAGGGGGAAAACAAAAGCAAAACCCATGTTCCTGATTCTCCCACCACTGGCTGCCAATACCATAACCACCAAATTTCCCATCGTTTTTGTGCAAGAGGAGGTGCTGGATGGAGTGTTCGACCGGGTACCGGATCGAGTACTAGATGGAGTGTCAGACTGAGTGCCGGAAGCAGAAACGTGATACGATTTTGCCCTTTAACACCAAAAAACGTGAATTAGACCCTTGGAAACATAAAAACGTAATGAATTATACTTAAGATCAATATAAACCATGAATTATACATACCTGGTGTGGATTATAACGTTTTGGCACAAAATTCTTCAAAATGCTTCTCCAAAACATGAAAAACACATATGTACATTCGGCAAAAGTATCTAATTACTGTCATAAAACTGATCATATCTCAGGCCCAACAATGATTTGATTGGTAATATCATTTAGATCTACCTTGATGACTTATCAATGTACTCTAAAATTTGATCAGATCATTTTGGTCATCTGAGAAAATTTCTCATGCAATGTAGCAAATTTGGCATTTCTTTAAATCCTTCCATGTCCATTTTCGACATTATTGAGGGTAAGCTCCTTGGAAACATTGTGTTTGATTCAGGAATAAGCATTGATCCTGAAAGGATTGTTGTTATCCTTAATCTGCCTGCTCCCACTTCCAAGAAGGAGGTTCAATCTTTTATGGGGGTTATCAACTTTGTCCGTAGGTTTGTTCCAGATTTTGTTGTGATGGTCAAACCAATTTATAATTTTCTTAAGCAAGATCGTTATTTTTATTGGACAGATGATGTCAAAAATTATTTTGAAGGGATTAAGAAAGAAATCAGTTCTACACCAGTTTTGGCGAAGCTGTATTTTGAGAAGGAATTCACAATATATACTAATGCCACCGAGGAAGCAGTTTATGCTGTCCTCATGCAAAATGATGACCAAGGTAATGAAAAACCGGTGGCTTACATGAGTCAAAGTTTGTATGATGATGAGTTTAAATATTCTTTTATTGAGAAACATGCTTTCTCTCTTGTTAAATTTGTTGAAAAGTTTTTCCACTTCATCTTAGGTAAGCATACGTTGGTAAAAGTCTCTTTACATGCTGCCAAGTTTTTTCTCTCACAAAATTATCTTTCAGGGAAGATTTCACATTGGCTTTCCAATATCCAGGAGCATTATTTGAATATCATGACTTCTACCACTATCGAGGGATGTGACTTATCCATTAACTTAGCCCAACATGCTGAGAATAGTGAAGAAACTGATGATGCGGATAGTTCCCTATCAATTCTCTTTTACATTGATAACCAAATCCTCCCTGTGTTTGAAATCCTTGGTATAATAACTTAATTTACTATTGACAAAACCAAATATGTCCAGACAACTTAGACACTCATCAAAGGAGAAGGCTCCGTCTTGAATCTGCAAGATACGTCATTATAGGAGACTTCTTATTTTGAAGATCTGTTGATGGTGTGCTGCTTTGCTGTGTAAAAAATGAGGATGCATAGAAACTGTTTCAAGAATCTCATTGTTCTTCAAGTTCTGTCATTCACGTAGGAGGTCATTTTTCTGCTAAAACCACTGCTTTCAAGATTATCAGGAAGGGATATTATTGGCCTTTGATCTTCCGTGACTTATGTTTTCTCAAGATCTTGTGACAAGTTCCAAAAAATTGCATGGAAAGAATGCCTTTCACCCATGCCATTACAACCTGTCCTCCCAAACTTTCCCTTTTCAAAGTGGGGATTGGATTTTATTGGTCCTATTAATCCTTTGTCTTCAGCAGGACAAGTTTTTATTTTGACATCCATAGACTATTTTACAAAATGGGCTAAATCTTTCCCACTTAAGCATTCAACAAATGATAAGGTGATTTCTTTCCTTGAAAATAACATTTTTTCTAGATTTGGTCTTTCATTGGAAATTATTAAATACAATGGTCTTGCTTTCATTTTTGCTAAGATCACCCAATTTTTAGCTAAGTTGAGGGTTAAACATTTCACCTTGTTGACACAGGGGTAGACCCAGGGTTCAGCTCCAAGAGCGCACCAACAAGCCCTAACTATTGGCCCTTTCGGCAACACCTGCGAAGTAGATGCAGTCTCACCCGAAGCAGTTATGAGGGGGTTGCAGGACAGAGATGTCTACAACCAAAGGGAATATCAAGTGGATCTAACACAGGAAAAACACATCATTCATCTATCACTTATCATCTTAGATCTATTCGACACATCTACTTATCAGATCTAACAAAGTAGTGCAATCACAATATATCAATGACAGAGATAGAATACCAATCACAGACAACACAAAATATACGTGGTTCACCCTCTCTCTAGGGCTACGTCCACATAACTGTGCTATAATATATTAAGGTAAAGCATACAGTTCTTGTCTACACTCTTAGCTAGTAGATATTCTTTCTTCTCCTCTCTTTCTCTCCCCTCCCTACACACCCAGCTACAGGGTTGATCTTCGTACCCAGATGAATATCTTACAATAGAAGAAGGCTTTTGTAAACAACACTTCTTTCTCACACACTACTACTCAGTCGATCACACAATGACAAAGACAACAACAATAATCATAACACCAACACTAACCCATCCCGGGTCCTTTAGACCTCTATTTATACATTACAATAGCTCATTGACATCCTTAGGCCGAAACCTAGGGGTCCAAAAACCCTAAATACCAAAACCCTAGGTGTCTAAAACCCTAGGTCAACTTGGCCTACATTTTCAGGGCTTCACTGGTCTGTCTTTCCTTCCTTCTTGCGTGGTGCTCCAAAGCATCCAACAATGGATTTTTTCGCTTGCTGCATTTTCCACGATCCTTCTTTCTTGCTTATCTGTCATCCCCAATCTCCTCGTCCAACAAATTACTTCACTCTGTCTTTTCTACTCTTTTGCTCACTTCGACCCAGTAACAGTCACTGTGTCTTCCGTGGAGTTCGCATTCTCCCTTTTCTTCCTTTATCTTCGCGTACTTCCATAATCAAGGGCCAATAGGCCCCAAACACTCACCTGTGACTCGTCCTAAGGCACTTCAGATCTTAGCTTCCTTTTTTACTCCAATTCGAGACTGCGCAGTGCAACCTCTACTTTCTGCTCGATGCCTCCTCTTTTTCCCTTGTGTAGACTGTATTTTATGTGTCTGGTACCCATCTTCAACTGCACCTGGTACCTATACCCTTTTCTTCATGCTTTTACTGAGAGCTGCGAGGCAACTGGTTGTCATAGTACAACTTCAGTCGACTCCCATTCACCAAACCTTCCTTCCATTCTCCATTCAACGTCTTCAATTGTGCAGCTACTCCCTCTGTAACATAAGCGATCTCATATGGCCCTAGCCAATGCATTCTGAAATTCCCAGGATGTTTTATGAACTTGTTGTCATATACCAATACTAAATCACCTTATTTGAATGCCTTCTTCTTGATGTGCCTGTCATGATAGGCCTTCTCTCTTTCCTTCTGAACCAAATGATGGAATCCTGCAATGAATCTATATTCCTCTAGTTCAACCAACTTTGCAAGCCTCTCTTGAACAACGCCCGATTTGTCCATATCTTTAAAGGCAACAATTATTAGGCTTGGTACCAAATATTCCATTGGAACAATAGCTTCAAGACCATATACCAACTTGAAAGGGGTCTACATTGTTAGTTTATTGCAAGTAGTTCTATAGGCCCATAATACTGTTGGTACTCTTAAATCCCAATCATCCCTGTTCACACTACAAATCTTGGGTAGTGTTGTTTCCAAAATCTTGTTGAATGCTTCAACTATCCCATTTTCTTATGGATGGTATGGTGTGCTCTTCTGATGGTGGACTACAAATTCTTCAGTCAGGGCTTCAACTTTCCTATTGATGAAATGTGTTCCTTGATCACTCATAAGGATCGTTGGGCATCCAAACCTGGTTATGATGTCATCAAATATGAAGCGTGCAGCTGTAGTTGCGCTACAGTCCTTAACTTCTCTTGCTTCATCCCATATGGTCAAGTACTTTGTTGTTGTAACTATGTACCTTGCTCCTTTACACTTTCATGGTGGGTTTATAGGTCCAACGAAGTCAATGGACCATTTCTCAAATGCTTGTAGGGTCAGTTGTGGTGCCAATGGAATTTCATCTCTTTTGGATGGTTTCCCAACTCTTTGGCATACATTGCAAGCTATGGAATAGTCTTTAGCATCTCTGTGTAAGGTAGGACACCAAAGGCAATCTCTAAGAACCTTCTGCGTAGTTTCTTTTCCTGCATAATGTCCTCCTGCGATGCCTTCATGAGCTTCTGCGAGGATCAGTGGTCGTTCTGCCTCCATAACCATGGATGATTTTAGGGGATAAATTTCTCTCATGGGATAATTTTCCATGGTTTTTCCAAAAACGAGATTCTCTATTTTAAAAATAATTCGCCCAAATTCTATAGGAAAAAATTATTTTACCTTAAAAATCACCAAAATTTTATAAAAACTATACAAAATACTTAGAAATTTGAATATTTTTAAAACAATATTGCCAAACATTTATAGTTGACATATGAAGGATTAGTAATATTCACTAAGGTTTCTACATTTTAAAATAAATTTCCATCCTTAAAATCATCCATGTCCATAACACACCTTCTCAATATCTCATCAGGTCCCATCTTGTATAGATGTCCAACTATAAGTGAGAAGTCTGCAGCGCACACTACTAGTTGTTTCTTCTGGAAAATTGTATACTCACTGGGTGCCATTCATGTTGACAGGAACTAGACTATCTCTGCGAAGTGGTCATCGATATTTCTAATGGCCAGTAGTTGTCCATCTGGCAATGCATCCTCTAAAGTGGCCGGCTCTTCACCATGTTCCACCCTTGACAAGTGGTCAGAACCTTTGTTCATTCTCCCCGGCTTTACGATAATCTCAAAATCATACTCCTGAAATAGTAGAATCCATATGCATATACTTCCCCCAAACACTGGCTTGTTGACTAAGTATTTTAGCGTGGAGTGATCAGTAAACATTTTAAAGTGCCCTCCTAACAAGTAGTGGCGGAATTTTTGTAGCACATACACCATGGCTAACCCTTCTCGCTCAGTGGTCGTGTAGTTGATCTCAGAAGTTGATAGCTTCCTGCTAGGAAAAGCTAATGGATGATCAATCTCTCCTTCACCAGTTTGTGCTAACACTGCTCCTAAGGAAACAAAAGACACATCGACATGCACATGAAACTCCTTACTCCAATTTGGAAACACCAGAATGAGCGTAGTAACCATTTTCTGTTTCAGTGTATCGAAGCTCTACTGGCATTCTTTTGTCCAACTAAACTGGCAATCCTTCTTCAACATCTTCTCCATGGGCACTGTAATCTGAGCATATCCCTTAATGAACTTCCTGTAGTATCCAGTGTGTCCCAACGTAGTGTGAAACTGTTTGACTGATGCAGGAGGGGGTAGATCAACTATAATGGCGATCTTGGATGGATCTACCAGCAATCCTTGCTTACATACAATATGTCCTAACATAAATCCAAATGGTGAGAAGAATATGCACTTCTTCAGATTTAAAGAAATTTGACACTGCCTACATTTATCCAACATTAGCCTTAGACATTCAATATGATTCTTTAATAAACTAAAAACAGTCTAATCATCAAAGTATGCTTCTAGAAATTTATGCAAAAACTCCTTGAATTCTTCAACCACCACCCTAGAAAAGATGGTTGGGGCATTGTTTAATCCAAATGGCATCATTGTATACTGATAAGATCCCCATTCCATTGCAAATGTAGTCTTGTGGCGATCTTCCTTGGCAATCCGGATCTGATGGTATCCTGAAAATCCATCTGTAAAAGAATATACTTCCTGGCCTCCCACATTATCTAACACTTTGTCAGTGAATGGTGTAGGGAAGGGATCATGTAAACATGCATCATTCATATTTATGAGATATACGGAGATCCTGATCTCTCCTATCTTCTTGTCTTGTACCACCGTAGGGTTAATCCACTCTGACTCTTCGACATGTTCTATGATTCCTGCTTCCAACATTCTATCGAGCTCAATCTTCACTTTCTCCTTATATTTAGGGTTCAATCTGTAGGGTCTCTGTTTGACTGGTCTAGCATTTGGATTCAAAGGGATCCTCATATCTCCGATAGGCCCTTTAATTCCCTTCATATAAGTGAACTTGGTTGGAAACAAGTCCTGATATTCATGCAGTAAATCTGTAATTTTGTCAATGGTGGCAACATCCTAGTAATCTCCAACATTTGC
>SNQJ01S0014613.1:260971-273833 GCA_010110895.2 Picea sitchensis
CTAACACTTTGTCAGTGAATGGTGTAGGGAAGGGATCATGTAAACATGCATCATTCATATTTATGAGATATACGGAGATCCTGATCTCTCCTATCTTCTTGTCTTGTACCACCGTAGGGTTAATCCACTCTGACTCTTCGACAGGTTCTATGATTCCTGCTTCCAACATTCTATCGAGCTCAATCTTCACTTTCTCCTTATATTTAGGGTTCAATCTGTAGGGTCTCTGTTTGACTGGTCTAGCATTTGGCTTCAAAGGGATCCTCATATCTCCGATAGGCCCTTTAATTCCCTTCATATAAGTGAACTTGGTTGGAAACAAGTCCTGATATTCATGCAGTAAATCTGTAATTTTGTCAATGGTGGCAGCATCCCAGTAATCTCCAACATTTTCAAACCTTGGTGTCTACTCTGTTCCAATATTGACCTTCTTAATCTTGATCAGTTGTCCAATAAATAGTAGCTCAACTCCTGGTCCTTCTACGTCTCTTTGGCCTTCTGTTTCTGTGATGTTCACCTTCCTAGAATCATCGTTTTCATCAGCGTTTATGTTGTAACAACCTTGCAGTTTCTGGAGAGGCGCAGTCCATTCGTCCTCATCTTGCTCTAAAGGGAGGCTAGAGGCCTCCTCAAATACTTTTTGTTTGAAAATCTGTAGTGCTTGATCTACTGAAGGAAATTGACTTTCAAATAAAAAGGTAGTTACAAAATTGTGAGTCATACCTTCCCAGTCCATAGTGATGAGGCGCAACTCTTCTTGGAGGTACCAATTGATAGGCGTCATGTCTAACGTGTTAACGAATTTGTACACCCATTTTTCTTGAGGAATGTTTCTCCAGGCTTCCTCACAACTCTGCACATGGTCCTTTGGACAACTTCGACCTATATAGTGAACTTCCCAGCCTTCTACTTGTGTTGAGAACCATGCTGTCATTAGGGTATCACATTGTACCCATTCCGTAATGTTGTGTTTATGTGCCCCCCACCATCTTGCTAGTGTGGCTTTCAAGGCCTCATCCATTGCCAATAATATTTGTTGTATTGGTACACTTTCTTCAAAGTCCGACAAGAAGGTTTCTAAAGGATTTAGACCATTAAAGGTGGGTAAGTTGCTTACTGTTGTGCCAATCCAGTGAACTTCTCTGGTTAATCTAGCACATCTTCTTGTAGATACTTCATACATATTATTCTACTAGTTCTCCAATGCTTCTTCTAAGTTTTATGAACATGCGCTATCACTTCACCAGCTTAAGTTCCCATCGGTTGTAGGATTAATGTAATCCTGCTATTTGGCTATTAGCTTGTATATATTTTCTAGTGCATATGCGTGGTCTTCTTCTCTGATAGGTTTTGTGTACCGCTGAACTTCATCTGGATATAAAGGTGCAATGACCCTAAGGCCATCTCTTTCAAAATTCATACGTCTTTTATTTAAATCAACCACAATGGAATTATTGAAATCCCAATCAATTCCTAACAACACGGGGTAAGGATAGTTATCATCAACTATTTCAATTACCTCAAAATCTGTAAATGTTCTTACTTTGTCGATGTCCACAGGGACATGTTCTAATCTACCAAAAGGGCTTACAGCTTGATGATTAGCCATCCTAAGCCCGATAGGGGAATATATCAACTTTGTTTTTCCCACCAGTGCCCAGGTTTGCTTCATCATGACATTGACCTCTGAACCTAGGTCGAGGACTACATAATCTATCTCATACTCTCCTATTTGAGCATTCAAATGTAATTCCTTATTTGTCCTTCTCTTCTGACAGATTTGGTGTACTTCCCTATTTAGTAAGGGGTCTATATTTCCTAGCTCATATTGTCTGATTAAATTTTGTAACTCTTGTACAATGCTTTCATCCTGAATCAACTTAATACAAGTATATAAAAATTCCATGAGCTTGCTTACCTCTTTTCCTTATTTTGGCGAAACATACTGATCAAATTCCATAGGCATTCTATATTCTCTCACTTCTGGTCTTGTATTTGATGAAGAGCCTTGGTCTCCTTTGAACTCTTTTTTGGCTTCCTCAAATATTTGTCTTTCTTTCTTTGCATCAAAGGTTTGGGTTTTCTCTGTAGCTTTCCTAATTCCTGAATCTTCTGTAGTCTTCCCTTGGGTCATTCTGTCATCTCTTGTAATAATGCCTCCTCTAGTTATAACAACAACTCTAGGGTCTTCTCTGTGAGGCTCAACATATATCAGTTGCACTTGTGGGTTATGATGAGGTCATCATCTTTCCTGAAGCTTAGCTAGCAGCATAGGACAATCTTCTATAACATGATCAAACGAGTTGCAATATCGGAAAGTGGTACAAGGGTTCTGACAATCCCTTGCAAGGTGTCCTGGTTGTGTGCAATTATAATAGATGACCCATCCTCAGCCTCGACCCATTCCTCCTCCTAATTCTCTTCCTCTGAATCCACTGCGAGGATTGAAGTTTCCTCTCCCAGGAGAGTTATACTCCGTAGTGTTTCCTTCTTTCTGTACTTCACCTTGAATATTATATATGTCTCTCGACCTTTCATGCATGATATCGTAAGACATACAATCCCTATCATCATGTCCTACGGACTTACATAATGTACATCACTCACCAGGGCGATGTCTGTTTCTGCATACCTCGCACCAACGTAAGGTGACTTGATTCAAAGGGCTCGGAGCTCCAGAAGCCAAGTATTCATTGAATATGGGACAATGTTCCTTTTCATGTCCTTTTGATCTACATCTGACACACCATATGTCTTCTCTTTTATCTTTTCCCTTGTCTTTCTTCATATCTTCGACCTGCAATGACAATCTAGTCATCTGACTCAAGATCTGACTCATACCTAAGTTGGATTCCCCCATAGGGGATGATTATAACTTCATGGAGATCTCCAGTGCCTCAGCCTGCGAAGCAATCTTCTGCTACATCAAAGGAATTCTGATGTGTGCTAATAGGGCAACAATGAACCATTCCTTGTTCTGTTCGTCTGGGATCTGAAAATTCAATCGACCTGTTAAGTTTTTGAATCTTTGATAGAATTCCCAAATAGGTTCGGCCACCTTCTGCTTGATCTCTTTTAGCTCTGTGATACATTGTGACTCTAAATTGGGTTTCTTGAACTCTGCAATTAGAGCATTCTTAATCTGATTTAGTGGCTTAGGTTGTGCAAGTCCTTGGACAAGCTTCATGTACTAGCTCAGTGCACGATCTCTTAGAGTGGTACGAAACTGGGTTCTTTTGACAACTTCGTCAGTGACATTTTTAATATTCCATACGACTTCACATAGGAACCAGTGTTGATCAGGATCTTCAGATCCATCTCCCCTAAATATAGGAAGCCTCAACTCATATGCCATAGATATTCCTAGGGTTCTTCGCTGAACATGTGGTGGACTACTATTGACAGTTCTCTGGATGCTTTGGTGACTAAGATTACTCTGGTTTCTTAATACTACTAAATCAACAAGAGGGATAACATTTCTTACTTCAATGGTCTGCACAGATTCTGAAGTTTTAGGTTCTCCCTGGCGAAGCTCTTCATATTTTCCTTCCACTGCCCTAGCGGGTTCTCAATGTTCTTCATCTGTCAATTCTGCCTCTTCTCCACTGTAGAAACCCTCCTCGCCGTAGTTCTTCTTAAATAGGTTTGCAAGGTGAACTTCTCGGAACACTCTCCCATTACGCGTATGTCTAGCTTCTGTGTCATTGTCGCTGTTTGAATAATTGAACATTAACTTTTCTAGATCCAACCAATCTACTATATCTTCAAGATGTTCTTCTCATGCAATAGCATCTTGAGTCTCAACTTTAGGAATTGTAAAATTTTTCCTCTGGGTCCCTTTAGGAAGTATCTCTCGGCTTGGTTGTATGATTATACTATGTCAACAACAAAATTTGTGATGTACCCTCCAATGGTGCTATCAAACTAGTGATATACTGCTTGTGATACGACATTATCAACTCTTTTGACCTTCTTTATCAGCTCCGACATCCAAACCACAGGAGGTCTAGATCGGATCTTGAACTAGGTATTTGCCAATCTAGCTAGCCACTCATATAGCTCCTAATGGATTCCCCCAAAGAAAATTTCATGTATATCAGTAAAGATATATTTCTCCAACCAATCCTYTGAACTAAGATTAGKATTCTTGTTATGGGCTTCAACGAAGTCCTTTTCTTGATCCTCTATACACTTTTGAGTCTCTGTCTTCGATTGAAACCACCTTGAMATTCCCTCAAGAAGATTATGGTCCCGACAATGGAAAAATTTGTTGGCACAGGGGCAGACCCAGGGTTCAACCTCAAGAGCGTACCAACAAGCCATAACTATTGGCCCTTTCAGCAACAACTGCGAAGCAGATGTAGTCTCACCTAACGCAGTTATGAGGGGGTTGCAGGAAAAATATGTCTACAATACCAGAAGGCTCTCGTAAACAACACTTCTTTCTCACACACTACTACTCACTCGATCACACAACGACAAAGACAACAAAAATAATCATAACACCAACACCAACCCATCCCAGGTCCTTTAGACCTCTATTTATACATTACAATAGCTCACCGACATCCTTAGGCCAAAACCTAGGGGTCCAAAAACCCTAAATACCAAAACCCTAGGTGTCTAAAACCCTAGGTCAACTTGGCCCACGTTTTCAGGGCTTCGCCAGCCTGTCTTTCCTTCCTTCTCGTGCAGTTCTCCAAAGAATCCAACGGTGGATTTTTCCACTTGCAGAGTTGTCCACGATCCTTATTTATTTCTTATCTGTCATCCCCGATCTCTTCATCCAACGACTTTCTTCGCTCCATATTTTCTACTCTTTTGATCACTTCAACCCAGTAACAGTCATTGTGTCTTCTGCGAAGTTCACATTCTTCCTTTGCTTCCTTGAGCTTCGCGTACTTCCATAACCAAGGGCCAACACACCTCCTCAACTTATTATCCCCAAGGAAATGGGCATGCTGAGTCTACCAACATAAATCTAGTAAGAATCGTCAAAAGGATAATTGAAGATAAGCCTCATCGGTGGCACACCCTCCTCATTTACACCCTTTGGGCAGATCGGACTACCACCAAGGTAAGCACCAGTTGCACTCCTTTCCAACTTGTTTATGGTCAAGAATCCCTCCTGCCAACTGAGATATAACTTTCTTCCTTGAGTTTGATGCTACAGATTGAAGAATTAAATTCTTCTGATGTTTCCCAAAGGATAAACACACTCCTAGCCTTGGAAGAGAAGAGGATATTTGCTTTGGATAACATTAAAAGGAGACAACAAACTGTTAAGAGATATTTCAACAAGAGTGTCAAGACTATCAAATTTAAAGTCAATGAAAAGGTATTGATGTGAGATTCAACTCATGCAAATAGAGGAAGGAATTCAAAATTCCAAAACCTATGGTTGGGTCCTTTCAAGATCACTTTTGTCTTAGGTACCAACTCTTACATTCTAAAATATTTACAGGAGTGATTGTTTTCCTACAACACTAACGGTTCTCACTTGAAGCATTACGTGGAACGAACTTGAGAGTTTTTAACGCTGTTTGGATTTTTTGTATATAAAGAGTCTAGTTCTGCTTTCATTTTTACACTATTTTTCTTTTCTTCCTTACAACAATTTGTTTTTTTCTTTGTCTATTAAAAACATTTCCTACCGCTTTTGCATTTCTATCATTTTATTTCTGCTGTTTTAAATTTTGCAATTTTATTTCTGTCATGATTTTATTGTTTCCCATCTTTTAGTTGATTTTGGTCAAGAGTAAGATGTTGGATCAGTTCTACCACAGTGACACTCCTGCAAGATATTGTTGGTCAATAAAAGTCAATCTTACACAATTGTTACAATGTTTCCCCTGAAAACACACTTGAATTTGTTATTTGCTTTCACTATTGTCTTATAAAAAAATTGGTTACTCCCCACTTTTGTTTTCCATTTCTTCGTCCATTTGAGATTCAAAAGAGAAAATCCATAATTTTCTCCTTGAAGAAAATAGCATATGTCGGTTGAATGATTATGCATACAGGGATAAACCCCTTCATACTTAACATTTTTCATGAGTTATTCCCAAATCCCCAGTCAATTTTCCATTAAATCTGCTCACTTCCCCCTAATGCATAATCATCCTGGTTATATCTTCCTGACCTGTTATTCTTGGTTTGCAAAACCATGAGTTTTGAGTTCTAAATCTTTTAAAAACAAATTTCCCTATGGATTCACCAGTTTGTTGACGATAAAAATTGCAACGAGGATTTTTCCGCAAAGTATTGCTAAAGCCTATTAATTATAAGATACATGATATATATAATACTAGTAGGTGGCCCCCCCCTTTTAGATCAAAGGATCCAATCTGGTTCTCATTTGATGTTTTACCGTTGTTCGACACTGCTTACAGGTTTGAGCATGATCAATGATTGGTCCTATTCACGACAAATGGATGAGGGATAATGCATGTTATGTGTTGGTTCTGTTTCTCAAGGCTCTAATGTCAGGTTAAAATGGCTTATGATATCCATTGTTACCTTTTCTATTTACTCCTTGAATTATTATTGTGACACCTACAAAAGATACATGTTAGTAACAAAAAATAAGAGAAATTGAAAAGAAATAAGAGCTTTTGAAAATAAATAAAGAAATATGAACAAAATCCAAAAGATATGAACTATTCTACTATGTTATACGATGTTGCACTATGCAATTAAAGTTAAGGGGAATGGTGTTAATCCAAACTAGCAATGTAAAATGGCTATGTGATATATTGAGTCATGTGAAGGCATGTTTGATATGCGTTATTCGTTGGAAATGGTTAATATGGTGGTGCATTTTGGATGTTGTCTTTGATGCATTGTTTAATTGAATGAATTAATGGAATGGGTGTCTGGAATGTACTAAGTGATTAAATGAGTAAGGGGTGGAAGTGATGTGCATTTAATGCACATCGCTCCATACCCTCCCACTAGTTGTCACCCTAGCTTGGCTATTGTTCAATTGTGTTATTCTGTGGTTAAGCTCTTATTTGAAAGCAAGGGAAGAACCGCACGACCAAGCTCACATTTTAAGGATTTTGGTTACAGGTATGTCTTTTTCGCCATCCATGAACCCGCTCTGGTTATGAAATAGATATCGGCTCGGTGATGTATGGGTTTGTGCTTTTATTAAGACTGACAAATGTGTAAATTTGTGATATTTCCATGGAATAGGTTGTTTGTGTGGTTTTCATGACAAATGAAAATGATGGTTGAAGTCATAGTTTTTATTGATTATTATGAGTACTAGAAGCCATGAAAGCTCTCTTCCATCCTTACTGGTTTTAGTTGCAGGGTTTCATTCGGTCCAAATTGGTTGGTTGTCTCCACACTTTTCTTGTCACCATACCCAGTTGTTTTCTTGATTATGGGGTTGCTGGGTTTGAACCACCTTGTATCACTGTGTATCATTTCACCTGGGTATGGGTTCATTCACGCTATTGATGTTGCGCAGTGGGTTATGATGGCTATTATGCCAAGGGGATTTCTTAAGATTGATTGCTATTTCTTGGATCTGTTTTATCTTATCATTCTTCGGGTTTATTGGGAAACCCACGAGGGTTATACCCTACGTGTTCTTGGTGTTATTACAGACCAAAATGAATCCTTTGCTCCTCGGTTCAAGGTCTCTCCTATCTCATGAGTTGTCACCCTATATACAAATTTATTGGTGGTATACCATGTGTGTTCACCATATGGTCTCGAAGATTCTTACCCACTGTTATGGGGGTCGACTCCAGTTCCCCATGTGTTGGTCCACATAGCGAACCCTTGATTACTCAAAGTCTGGATTTTGATAAATATAGCCTGTTATATCCTATCGGGTATATCGTTGATTGTTATGATTTGGTGGTGTATCGTTGATAGTGTCCAATTGTTGTCTCATCTATGTTGATTATGTTGACAGTGTTTTTGGTTATTGGTATTTGGTCACTCCATTGGCTATTATAATAGTCGAATCGATCGCTCAACATGGTTAATTGGTTGATTTGAGAAATGGATTTAGGCATATTTTCATTTTTTCCTTGTATTGGATTGATAGCTCAATGTCGTTTGACGTTTAGATCCAGAGTAAATAGACATGTACAGCCGCAGTATTTCTCTTGCGTTTTGTTGAATGGACTATGTATCTTACAACATTATATAAGTTTAAGTAGCGATTGTTGTTTGTTTAAATGGCAAGTCAAGGTTATTTCAATTTGATATATTAATTATTGTGTTTTGACTGTCCATTGGTATGGTTGATGGATATAATGCATTATATCATAGATGGGTTCGGATTCTGTGACAATGTGGTCTCATTACAATTCAATTGTTAAGTGAATTTGAGGGATGAAATTGGGCATGTTTTGTGTATGTGTTTGATTGAAGAAATAATTCATATATATGGTTGATGCTTTGATGTTGGACAGAGTGGGAATAAGTGACTCTGTGTTCATTTGGAAATTGCTTTAAATATTAAATGTGACAAATGAGAAGAAACAAAACTCTTCTACAGGTTGGTTGTGAAGGCATATTGTCTTGTTTTGATGACACTGTGTTAATGATTTAATTGTGAACTGTGAGCAAGTTAATACACAAGAACGATTAAATTATGCACAATATTTTTTAAAATTGATTACAGTGATTATTTGGTTAGTGTTGGATGTTTTGCGTTGATATAGAATGGTTTTATGGATTACTTAATTAATTTTATGAACAATATCCACTCTCCTCCCTACCATTATTTCACTTTTTTCTAATTACAATCCTCTCGCCTTCCCATATTCAATTTTCACTCCATGTTCCTAAAATTTAATGACAGTTAAGAGGAATTATGTATGGTAAACGTTTGAAATCGCAGTTTCTTGGATGGATTAAAGTGACATGTTATTTAGTTTACATTACAGTTGATTGTTTTTTGCCTATGAGAAGTAACCATGATTATTTCCCCCCTCATTTTAACATTTTTCGCTCAATACAACCCCCTAGCGTATCCCATAACCTTTGATCATCCCCTGCTCATTGACAACGGGTAAACAATTTGTATGGATTGGATTGCATGAGTCTGATATGTTGTTGAGCCAAAATTTATTTCATATTTTTTTAAGAGTTGTCATGTATGTTTGATAAAGAAACTATTTTCTAATCAATTATGCATACATGAATGAGATTTTCAAACAAAAGGTTGAAAATCAAGGCCCACCAGGCCCTTGACAAAGGGAAAGCCACTACTTCCCCTTCCTCACCTTCAGATGATTCTGATGAATCCGTGTCCTCCTGCATGCATTTGAGGGGCGATTGATCTTATGTGATCATCGAGATTAGGCCTAAAGGCTCCACACAGCTTAAGAAAAATTCTGAGAGATTAAAAGGTGATAACAACAATAGGGGAAATATTACCTCACAGACTAGAAAATATGGATTTTAAGTTGTTTTTATTTATTAATTGTTGAGGATAGTTGACTTTAGTTGTTTTCTTTAACACCATGTTTTTTGGATATATTGGTAATATATTTTGGAAAGAATTGCAAATATCATTGAGATAAATTATCAAACATGAATGTGATGATGGGAATCACAAGGAGAGATGTTTGTTAAATTAACTAGTTGTGTTATGATTGTTAAAAGCTAATGGGAGTCACAAGGGGTCCCACCGACTAGTTATTATTTATTTAAAACCCTTATTCTGATTTATTACTTTTCCCCCTAACTAAAAATTTGGTTGCGTTTTTAGTTAACTTAACTAATGAAGTAGTTCAACTACTTCAACCAATTCTAATTTTCTTAAAGGAAAAAGGAAAGGGAGGAACAAGAGGAGGATAGAAGGAGAAGCATAATAAGGTTTTCTCTTTGAGTTTGTGTTGAGATAGTTTAGTTTTAATTCATTCCTTAATTGATCATAAGACTAATTATTTTTTATGATAGCAAGGTCTTATTGTAGAAAACAAGATTCAGGGCTGAATTACATCATTCAGACACTTTTTTTTTAGAGGTGTTGATCTATCTTTGATAGTCTATAGCAAACTTGTATGTTTGTGAATTAGTTTTCATGACAAAGGCTATTTTGAAGTCGAGTGGGCAACAATTTGTGTAAGTTGATCCAAATTTAGAGTTCAATTTGTTATTTGATCTCAGAGGTCCTTTTGTAGAAGTTTCATTGGGGCCGTCTAAGTTTGACTTTGGTCCAAAACTTCTTCATGAAATTTTTATAAATGAGGCTGACTCTTTGATGGTGGAATGAAATAGGGTTTCTTTATGTTTCATCTGTATTGATTATCATATTGTTGTCTTTACTTCTATCTCTACATTTATTTCAGCAATTGTTATATTCATAAAATCATATAAATAATGAATTTTCCAGCAAGATTTTATTTATAAAAAACTATCCTAAGCACTTGTAATCAATGCCTTGTGAGTTAGGATATTATTTTTTGATGGCTATAAACATGGGTGATATTCCCATCTATTTTCTTTAGCCAAACCAGAATATGAAAAATGCTGAGTAAGATCATTTCATATCTTTTCCTCAACAAAGCTGTATTCTTAAAAGAATAACTATTTCTATTTTGTGAAGAATAAATTTTAATCTACTTAATCAAAACTAAAAGTATTATGACTGTATTCAAATTCTAGTAGATCAAAACTATTTCTAACTTGCAATAACATGAAATAAAGTATTCAAAGATGATGATTATGTCATATTTTCGATGTCGAATAACATCATGGTGGCATCTAACTATTAGTGACAATTCAAATGGAATTAATTCAATGCTAACTTCTGAGAGAGAAATGGAAAGTGTGAATAAAGCAATCTAATGAAAGATTTTCCATCATAGAAACAACACTAAGTATTTACGAAATCCATGTGGTCTCTAAACTTCATACATCAATAATCAACGATTAAAAAAACTCTTATACTAATTCATACTTCAAGCAAATCCTATAAGCGTAAGACTCATGATTAAAATCTAATTCAACTTCACTCTAATTAAAATTCTAATTCTTGATCCAATATCAACTAGAAATTACAAATTCAAATCCATAACTGAGATTTCATGATCTAAAATGAACTATCCTATCATCATATTTAAAATAAAAATGCTTTTAGAAATCATAATTGGAAATCTATTTCTATCCTATCATATTAAGGAAAAATTAATAAACAAAATAGATCTAAAGACTAATTGAAATGGTAATTAAATCTATCTCAATTAAATCTATCAAAACTTGAAACAACTAATCTGTCAAAGCTTGCTAATAAACCAATCTTAAACTAATACTTTGTTTACACTAATACTCGGTCTAAGTTAATTCTTTGTTTTAGTTACCAAAACCAAAGTAACTAATTAAGACTTAGATACACTATCTAAATTTGTATCCTGCAGGATGATTCATAGCTAAGAGGAAAGGAAGACACAATATGATAATTGTATACTCCTACAAGCAATCTGCAATTGAGGAAAAACAAATTAGATTAACAAAATATAATTGGCATATACAAAACAATTAAAATTGAGAAATGTATGCAATAAAGAAGCAATTATGATTTCTAAATAGGGAAACAAGATGAACACAAGATATATACTGATATACACAGTCACCCAGACCACTGGTGGCCCCCAACAGGTCGTGGATACACTCCAACAAGAAAACGCAGGTGCCTAACTCAACGCAATTCTGTCATTAATCATAAGGAGGTGATCTACTGGAACAAGTTACAGATAACTTTATATATTACACAATAAAATTCTTCTCAAAATTTTTGTCTTTGTTCGTGCCACTGATAATTGGTATTTATAGATAATTTATATCTTGAGAGTTCGACCATAGGAAGGGTCGACCTCCTCTAAAAAAAAAAACTCATTAAATGAGCTTCTAACAACAACATCTTCTAGAAATTTCACGATGCACTCAACGATCACTACAACCACCCAATATGAGGTGTGTCGAGCTTTGTAGCTGGAGGGAATGAGGGGGCATAAAACCCAAGTCCTTGATTCATCCATCAAAGGCTTCCAATGTACCAACCTCCAGCTCCTATGTTCTCCGAGTGTCGGATGGTGTGTTGGATGGAGTGTCAGATCACGTACTGGATAGGGTGTTGTATGAAGTGTTGGATGAGGTACCATATGGAGGATAGTTCGACCATAGGAAGGGTCGACCTCCTCTAAAAAAAAAAACTCATTAAATGAGCTTCTAACAACAACATCTTCTAGAAATTTCATGATCCACTCAACGATCACTACAACCACCCAATATGAGGTGTGTCAAGCTTTGTAGCCGGAGGCCATGAGGGGGCATAAAACCCAGATCACTGATTTGTCCACCATAGGCCTGCAATGTACCAACCGCCAGCTCCAATGCACTCTAAGTGCCAGATGGAGTGTCGTATCGCGTGTCAGATCAAGTGTTGAACGGAGTGCCGGACGAGGTACTAGATAGAGGATCAGATCGTGATTTTTCCCTATTGCACACAAACCATGCATTAGATATTTTATAAACATCGAACTGAACTGAATTGATCTCAAAACCATTACAAAAACACCAATTATACATACCTAATGCAAATCCATGATGAATTGATATATAAACCTTTGAGAATCCTTTAAAATGGTTAATATGAATCATATCATATGTAATATCGATGCAAAAAGGATTTTATCATCGCAATAAAACAATCAAAACACGAACCCAACAATATCATTGATTATTTCTGCAATTAGGGATCTCAATATTAACTTGCTTTTCCACCTAACATTACTATATACAAGTGTGGTTTTTCTTGTGTCTCGGGAAGGTACAAACATCCTTTGTAGGCATCCAAAGACTTGGCAACCTTAAACCACTCAGAGATGAG
>SNQJ01S0014614.1:20183-35178 GCA_010110895.2 Picea sitchensis
TTTGAAGAAAATGGCCCATTGTTTGAACTTTGAGCCCTACAACCAATATTAGGAGATTGGATTATGATATATTGCTTTCAATGATAAATTTTTGTTATATTGTTTGATTGTTCTTCGATTTATCAAGTGATATGGTCTCTTCTCATTAGGGTCGCTCGAATATTAATAAAAGTTTCTTAACCTTGTATGTAATATTCCTCATCCATAATTTTTTTATATCACATACAACTTCTCCTTCTTATATATCCCTTCATATTAAACTATTGTTTTAATTCAGATTTGTTGGGAAGCTGGACTCTATTTTTTTAGGCATGTACAACTTTATTTTTTAATGTTTTATGTCTAATGATATACATCATGATGCATCTTTTGTTTTTGGGTTTCTATTCCATGAGCATCCCTTTGTGTTAGGACATTCGCTGATCTATGTTTCTTGCTTTCCTAGTATTGACAATTTAACTTTCAAATGTTACTGGATGCTAGAATATCCAATGACAACAAACATGTTTTGCAGGTAGAATCCAATTATTTGGTTTGCTTGTATTCTCTAAGCATGCTTTTTTACAAATTTAGCAGTTTACTTATTTTGACAACTTTTCACTAAATGTGATGAGTTTTACGGGATTTCTTGATAGAGAGTCATATTATTTGGCTTGATTTAACTCAGCATTTTGGATTTATTGACAGAGAGTCATATTTTCTAGCTTGATTTAACTTAGCATTGTTTTGAACAAGGCTCAAAGCTTGTCTCTTTTCTATGTTGATTACTAATTAAAAATTTAGGGTTTTATGGAATGCATTGATGAAAATTTATTTACCAACTGCAAACTTGTTTTGCAAAATTAAGTAGATTATCTGGTTTGTATTCCATGAACATCAATTTGTACAAGGGCTACAGTTTGTCTATCTATTTGTTTTGTACATTCACTATTTGATTTTTTTTTGGTAAAAAGGTAAATGCTTTTTTTATCCATGGGACCTATGAAACCCAGCTCTACATTATCATGGTAAAGCTTACTTTAACATTGGTGTCATCAAACTTGTGATCAGGGCTCTATGCTCACTGGGTTCATTTTCTTTCCAACCCCTGTCTTGACCACTAGACCACAGCCCAGTGGGCATTCACTATTTGATTTCTAGTTTATGCATTAGTGAAGTTTTATATATAGTGAAATCAAAGCCTTTTGCCAAAGAGTTGCTTAATCTGATTGATGTTCCTTGAGCTTTCTTAGGAACTCTTTTTGATGACTGGGCATTTTTAATTCTAATTTTACGTTGAGGGATGCATTGACGATGACTTCTCAAACCTGTTTTTGCAGGAAGCTTCCAATTCATGGGTTTTTATTATCTGAGCATCCTTTTATGCAAAGGCCATAGTTCTTTTGTTCTTTATGTTTCTAAGGAAAACTTTGCAAGAAAATCCAAAGGATGATTTTCTAGAAGTGTGGATAATTGTGGAGGGCATCCTTAGTAAAG
Organism: Picea sitchensis; assembly: GCA_010110895.2. Taxonomy (NCBI): domain Eukaryota; kingdom Viridiplantae; phylum Streptophyta; class Pinopsida; order Pinales; family Pinaceae; genus Picea; species Picea sitchensis. Next base: position 21,660 of record SNQJ01S0014614.1, read on the forward strand.
TTGTAGGTGTAGACTAGTGTGCCTCACTTAGGGGATTTGAATTGGACACCTGCTAGCATGAAGCTAGCCAAATGCTCAGTAACATTGGTGACAACAGATTGAACTAACCCCTTGGGCAATAGTTCTTTTGTTCTATGCCCTTCTTATCAGTCATTTTATTTTTAGTGTTTGAAGATGTATTGTTGAGGAATCTTTTACTGATTGTTAGCCTGTTTTGCAGGAAGATTAAGATTATTTGGTTTGTATTCCCCTTCTTTTACAGGACATATTCTTTATCTGTTGCAAGCGCACACTACATTTTTAATTCAACATTCAATTGTTGTGAAGAATTAATGAATGATTATCTAGCAACTATAGAGAGTTGTTTTCGAAGAGAAGTCTAGAATTTAAACATTGTCTATTTTGTATCGTCTGTTTATACTTTTGCATGATGTCCTTCTCTCCTCTGTTTTGCCTCCTTGAGGCTTGTAGTCGCCTCTTAATGAATTCCAAACATGGTGAATACTTGGGAAATGGTACATTAATCTCAGGAGGATTGGAAATGTGAATGTTGATAAGCATCCATCCTTTGAAGATTTCTATTCTGTCTAGAAGGAAGTCCTCCATTAGAATAAAAATCTTATCAGTTAGGGGATCTTCTACAATATTTTTCTGAAAATATCAAATTTGTTTGCCTTGTACACTGCAATCTATGTTGCATGTGCTTACTATATGGTATTTTGTCGACTGAAAACCCTGTATCTATTCTTTGTGACAACATTATAAAACTTTTATAAGGGTTGTCCTTTGACTTATCCTAGTTGGACCCGTAAATCGTTAACCCCAAAATTTTAATTATCAAATACCATCTCAGTACTAAAATAAAATTTTACATGTGCCTTTGTGTCACATATAGTTTGTTGTAAGAGTTGGAAGAAGTGTGGAGCATCAATAATGAGAGATCAAAAGTATTTGGTTTACTCCCCAACCATCCTTCTGTAGGTCCGTTCCTTGGGAATGATGATGTTGTTGTCACTGATAATTAATGAGATACTTGATAGGAAGTTGATAGTATAACTTAATTTCATTATTCAAAGTTCAATTTTGCATAAGATTAAGGATTTAGAATGGAAGTCCTAGGTGTGAAAGTCTTTACGTAAGTTATCATTCTCAATAATTCTCAATGACAATGATATTACCAATCTTTTGGATGTTGTTGCATAAGATTGTTGAAGATTCTGTGGGCCAACAATAATGACACCTACAATCTATGGAGGAACGAATGCAATCCTTTGTGAAATTAGCTAGTTCTGATGTATAGTTGCACTTCTATCGTAGGCTATAGAAGATGTTATAAATAGGGTTGAGAAGTTGAAGACAGTCTATGGCTTTGGAAGAGGGCCTTACATGACCAAACTAATGTGCTTGATGAAAAATTGTGTCTACTCTCGACCGGCTCAACTCGACAATGTCTACTCTTGACGGGCTCAACTCAACAAATTTTATGCATATTTTTTTTTCCTTGTTAATATTCATTTTGTGTGATGCAGCTGCTAGGAGAAACTATTTTAGACGCAGAGTCATTGCAGGGTGAACTTCATTGTGCGCTCTTACCAACCAAGAGGAAAAATGGCTTCATATGCCCATCAACAAGGATGTTGTCACATATCCAATCTTTCTTTACGTGTTTTATGGGAGTTAAATCCTTTCACTAAATTCAAGTCAACTGCTACCAAGTAGACAGTTTTATATTTCAAATTTCAATGAATGCATGCGATACATTGGACATGGTGTTATGGTGTTGGCATTAATGTCACGGTGTTGTCATTGATGTAAAAATGGGGAGAATGTTGGATATGGTGTTATGGAGTCAAAGAAGGTCAATATGGTCAATATTGGACATGGTGTTATGATGATGTCCTTAATGTCAAAAGAGGTCAATATGATTATCATCATCAATGTTTAAAATGATCAAATAGACCACTTTATGGGCTTCATAGGGATATATTTTACTTTGGATCATTCGTGAAACTTGGAGACCAAACTATAACAAAGGTTCCAGAAAAAGCACTGTGAACGAAGAATAACAACAACAAAACCCCAGATCATTAACAGAGTTAGAAAACACACAACAAGGGAACACATGAAGGATTATGAAGATACCCAATGGGCGTTGATCACCTAGTCAATTTAAATGAATACAGGGATCAAAAGAGACATGATCCTAACCTACCAAAAATTATCTTTCCTCTTTTTATTGTAAAGGATCGATGCTTTGACTGTCATTTTAGGTATGAGAAAATTACAAAGTATCGTTAGAAGTATGACTGTGATCGTTAGATCACTAGACTAAGCCACAAGAATCATAAAATCTATGGATTGATAGTGAATAACGACGATTGATCATTGATCATTGGATCAGAATGGAAGCATGATCAGATGACCCAAAACGATTTCACGTTTGTAATAGCATGAACATTAATTATAGAGGGAGGACATGAAAAATATACTATGCCAAATTTAATTATCCATGTGCCAACGTTTAGTGTCATCGCATTTTGTCTTGGGATTATTTCGAGTCCATGTTTCAAATGCGAAATTAATGAGGATCGTCCACTCAATCATTGGTTAAAACCCAACCATCGATTTGATTAGTGCCTAGATAAGCCTGGACCGTCCACTCAACAATTGATTAAAATCAAACCGTGGATTTGTTTAAAACTCCAAAATAAGCTTTGTTTGTGCTCGCTCTTTTACACAGGTCAAGGTCAGATGAAAATATGAAACTGTGATTAGTTAAAGTGTTGGGATAAGGCCTGGATATAAGTGTGGTCACTTGGTAATAAGAAAAATCCCATGATACTAGTTCTTGAAGCACTCGGGAATAACTTTAGGTTATATGTATGAAGGTCCAACGAAGAGATTCGACAAAGACTGGTTATTCAAAGAGATTTGGCCAAATCGAGACAAATAAAAAAACTCAATTAAGTCCTGTGATTATGTTATAATATTAGGATACTTGCACAATGAGTTAGCATGATTGGATAGTTCGTGATGGTTACTACTCTGCATATTTGATTAAAATAAACTCTAACAACCAAACAAAAGATTGAAAGACATTTTGACTAGGATCCTAGATCAGTTAGAAGTTCTATCCAAAAGTTTGAAAGATAGAACCTCTCGGATCAAAGCGCCCAACCATTTCATTACTGCTACAAGGCTTTTTGGCAAGTGAAGGGATAAATGATGAAAAATTTACAAGGGATTTTAAAGTCTTTTTGAATTAAAGCCATTTTTTTATTACAATAGAAATGACAACATTATTGTTAAATTAAATGAAGAGGTACATTGGTTCATACAAAGAGACACAATGTTTCAGTATCATATACCTATTGGAAGACTATATAAACAAATAAAGCATGGTAAAAGGAGGTGTCTCTAATCTAATTCAGTTCAAATCAAAATAGAGGCAGATTCTAAGGAAGAAATTAAAATTTGAAATATGCTCATGAAGTGAGGGTGGAAGGGAGGAGCAAGGGAGGATTGGATTCCTCTACAGGCAGGATCCTGAACAACAAGGAGTTGAAACTTCTTCAAGTTGTTGCTTGAAAACAAAGGATTGGATTCCTCTATAGGTTGGAGCCTTATGTACAGGGAGTTGGTGCTTAAAAACATGGGATTGGTGTCTCCTTGAGTAGGTGCTAAAAAAGAAAGGAGATTGGTGTTTCCTACAAGTTGTAGCTTGTAAAAGAAATATAAATTTTATGATTGTTAATTTTAATATTTTGTGTACTATACTTTCTTGTTGATCAATTGTTCTGGTTAATAATTTCAATAATTAAATAATTGATTAAAATTGTGAAAAAGAAACAATACCAATTCAACCCCCTCTCAATATTGAACAACATTTCAACAATTGGTATCAGAGTGAGGTTCCTTCACCATAGTCTAATCACTGGAAGGTATATTCAAAGAAATCACAATGGACCAACAACAATTAATTTTCTCTAATAGAGCACCATTGTTCAAAGGAAATGGTTATTCATTTTGGAGTGTAAGGATGAGAAGTTCTATGATGGCTCTTGGTTGTGATGTTTGGCTATCTGTGGTAAATGGTTACACTGCACCGATTGTGTAAGGATGAGAATTTATATGATGGTCCTTGGTTGTGATGTTTGCCTATCTGTGGTAAATCGTTACACTGCATCAACTACTGCAACTTCAGACGTTGCTGCAAAGAAACTTCGCAATGACAATTCAAGGGATGTTAATGCAATTTTGGGTGGATTATCAAACCCTATATTTGTAAAAGTGATGGATTGTAAATCAACAAAAGAAATTTAGGACAAACTTAAAATCATCTATGAAGGAGATGGAAAAGTTAAACAAGCAAAACTTCAAACATACAAAGCGTAGTTTGAGAGTCTGAAGATGAAAGAGGAAGAAAACATTGCAGAATTTTCAAAGAGTGGATGAAATTGTCAATTCAATAAGAGCACTAGGAGAAGAGTTAAAATACAAAAGTATTTTCCAAAAGGTGTTGAGATCATTATCGATGAGATATGATTCCAAAGTATCTACCTAGGAAGATCGAGAAGACATTGACAAACTTACAATGGATGAACTCCATGGGATTCTTATAGCCTATGAAATGAGAACAAGGAAAGAAAACCCATCAAAAGGGGAAACAATATTTAAAGCATCAAAAGAAACAAAGAACCATGATCATGTGTCAAATGAAAATCACTCAGACATATTAGATGAAGAAGAGGCTAACTTTATAAGGAAACTCAAGAAAGGGTTTGGGAAATACAAAGGGAAGTTACCTCTCAAATGTTTCAACTGTGGAAAAATTAGACATTTCCCCTCCAAATGTCCCTATCCCAAGAAAGAGGATAGTGATGATGAATAAACTTATAACCATAAAGAACTTAAAAAGAGAAAAAGTGGAAATAAGAAAAATAAAAACTTTTACTCCAAAGAAGACATTAGTTCATCTGACATGAGTGAAGATGACGAGACAAAAATTCTATTTATGGGCATATAAACTCAAAATAACGTTTCTGATGATAATATTATAAATGAAGGAAACTATGAAGTTGAAGGAGAAGTAGACTTTGAAGAAGAACTTATTAGTGCTCTCGAAGAATTGAGAAAATATAAAAGAAAGAATAAATCATTAAGAGAACAATTATTAGAATATGAAGAAGAACAAAAATCAAGAGAAAAAGAATTTTAAAAAACCATCAAGGAATCATAACAAATCATCAATGATTTGAGGACTCAACTCCAAGAAGCTAAAATATATGATGAGTTCATAAGTAAACAACTCAATGAAAACAACAAAAATGTGAAAAACTAGAGGTTGAAATTGTTTTTCTAAAAAGGGAACTTGAGAAAAGAAACAACCAATCAAGATTTGAAAATAGTTCAAAAATCTTGGATGATATTCTTAACAGTCAAAGATAATCAAGCAATAAGACATGACTGAGTTATGATAAAAAAACAACAACAAAGGATCAAACTATACATCTTAGGAAACCGATAAAAATCCAAGAAGTTATGTAGTTTCCCTTCATAGTTATTTCAAAAATGAAGAAAACAAAATAAAGATTGATTCTAATCAACAAAAATCTTCTCTCATTTCAAAAGAAAATGAATATAGAAGGAATAAAACTACAAGAAGAACTCCCCCAAAAAGGTATCAACATCTCTCTTTTGGCTATTGCTTCTCTTACAATAATTTTGGGCATAAAGCATTACATTGTAGAGCTTATGAAAAGAACAATCATAAAAATGTTCAAAAATATGGTTATAATAACAATAAAAATAATAATAATCAAGGAAATAGAAACTATAATTCATTCTCTCCATTACAATATTACAATGTTGAATGCTACAGATGCAACAATTATGGTTACAAAGCTAGTGATTGTAGACTACCAAAGAATCCCATGAAGATTTCCAACATTCAAGAAGAAAAGCATAAAAAGACATGGAAATAAAAGAAAACAAAGTGTAAGGTATCCTTATATGATAAAAATAAAAGAATCCAATGTTGTGTTGACAGTGGATGTTCAAAGCATATGACAGGAGATCAAGACAAATTCCTCAGTATGAAAAATAAATAAAAATGAAGGGTTAATTTTGGAGATGTCTCTGCCAAGATACTTGATAAGGGTACAATCAGTCTGGGAAATAACAAAGATAAAGTAGAAAATGTACTATTATTTGAAAAATTGAAGCCTGATCTCCTCATTGTGCGACAAACATGTGATCAAGGACACATCCTCATATTTGACTTTAAAAAATGTGAGATTAGAAAAGAAGGCTCAGGAAATTAGTGGTTGTTGCACCAAGGACACCAAGCGATGTATATATATTAAACATAGAAGAAGAGGAAAAATGTTGCATGAGCCAAATAGACGAAAGTTGGCTACGACACAAAAGAATTGGGACACATAATCTTTGATAACTTGATAAAAGTTAGTAAAAAATAAGTTGTGAAAGATATGCCAAAGATTATAAAACCTTCAAACTCTGTTTGTAAGCCCTATCAACATGGAAAGCAAATAAAAGTAAGATTCAAGACAAATAATACTCTACATAAAAACCATTAGAACTTGTTCATACTGACCTCTGTGGACCAACAAGAACTAAAAGCGTACAAGGGGAACACTACTTCATTTTATTTATTGATAAATATACACGAATGACCTGGGTATCCTTTCTCAAAGAGAAATCAGAAGCATTTGAAAAATTTAAAGTCTTCAAAGAACATGTTGAAAATGAGACTGATCTCAAAATCAAGTGCCTAAGATCATACAACGGAGGGAAATTTACCTCAAATGAATTCAACAAGTTTTGTGAAACTCATGGAATTAAAAGACACTTTTCATCTCCGAGAACTCAACAAAATGGAGTTGCTGAGAGAAAAATGGAATTGTTCAAGAAGTAACCAAAACTTGTTAATGAAGAAAAACTCCCGGATATATATTAGAGAGAAGCAGTGTATACAAAAATGTACACACTTAACATAGCACAACTTTGAGTTAATCATGACAAGACACCAAATGAGATGTGGTTTGACAGACCAACATCAATCAAACACTTCAGAGTCTTTGGGAGAAAACGATAAATTAACCTAGAAAAATTTGATTCCAAATCAGATGAAGGAATATTTCTTGGTTACTCATCCAACAAAAGGCCTACAAATTCTATAACCCAAGGCTGCACAAAATTGTGGAAAGTGCAAATGTAAAAGTGGATGATCTAAAATCAAGAATCAAATCTCAAGATAATGTATTATTTGATGACATGAGAAGAAATGATGACGACAATGAAGAAATTGAAGAAATACAAGAGGATGAATCACAAAGTGAAGAATAAAAGGAAGAGGAAGAATCACCAAGACAAGATTCAAAATCACCATCAAGGAGAGTATAGATAAATCATCTTGAAATTCAAATCATAGGAAATAAAAGTGTTGGAGTTGAAACAAGAAAAGACTAACATATGAATCAAAACAAGCAATTCTCTCCCTAATAGAACCCAAAACATTTACAGAGGACAACAAAGATGAAGACTGGATCAAATATATGAATGAAGAGCTTGATCAAATAGAGAAAAAAACAGACCTAGGAGCTAGTCCCAAGACCAAAAGACAAAAATGTGGTAGGGACCAAATGGATTTAAAAAAATAAGGTTAATCAAGATGGTAAAGTTATAAGAAATAAAGAAATATTGGTGTGCAAAGGATATGCTCAAATAGAAGGGATTGATTTTGAAGAAACATTTGCCCCAGTAGCTAGATTAGAAGCTATCAGAATGTTCTTGTCATTTGCATGCTTTAAAAACTTTAAAATATATCAAATGGATTTCAAATCAACATTCTTAAATATAAATTTAGAGGAAGAAGTTTATATAGAACAACCTGAAGGATTTATGTTATCATAAAATCAAGACTATGTTTGTAAATTAAAGGAAGCATTGTATGGTCTCAAACAAGCTCCTAGAGCATGGTTTTCAAGACTTGATAATCATCTACAACAATAAGGATACAAAAGAGGAGTTATTGACAACAATCTTTAGACTAAAATTGAAAATCAGAATATGATTATTGTTGTAGTATATGTGGATGATATCATCTTCGGAATTAATTTAAACCCTCTAAGTAAGAAATTTGCTACATAAATGAAAAAAGAATTCGAAATGCCAATGATTGGTAAACTGACATTCTTCTTGGGATTACAAGTATCACAATAAGACAAAGGAATATTCATATCTCATACCAAATACATTAAATAAATATTGAGAAAATTTCAAATGGAAGATTGCAAACCTATGAGCACTTCTATGATTACAGAATGCAAACTAAGCAAAGATGATGAATCACTAAAAGTGGACCAAACCATGTACATATCAATGATTGGTATCCTATTATATGCAACAACAACAAGACCATATATCATGGAAGTTGTAGGATTAGTTGTCAGATTTCAATATGCACCTAAAGAAACACATATTAAAGCAGTTAAAATGATATTTAGATATCTCAAAGGAACCTTGGATTTTGGATTATGGTATCCAAAAGCATAAGACTTTACATTAATTGCATATATTGATGCATATCGGGCATGAAGTATTGATGATAGAAAGAGCACTAGTGGAGGAGCATTCTTCCTAGGAAAATGTCTTGTGTCATGGCTAAGTAAAAAGAAACACTCCATATCACTATCTACAACAGAATATGAATATATTTCTACTGCATCCTATTGCACTCAAGTAATTTGGATGAAACAAACACTAGTAGAATTACAAGTAAAGTATGATAATCCAATTCTTCTTAACTGTGACAATACCAATGCCATAAACTTTTCTAAATAATTTGTCATGCACTAAAAAACCAAGCATATCCCAATTAAATTTTAATTTTTAAGGGAACACGTTTCTCTAAAAATTGTTAAAGTGGAATATGTGGATACTAAAGAACAGATTGCAGATATATTCACAAAACCTCTTCCTAGAAGTACTTTCGAAAACCTTAGACAAAAATCGGGGGTAATCTCCATATCTAATTAAATTGCACAAGCTTCATCAGAAAAGGAGTACATGGACATGGAGACTATAACCTCAGGGGGAGCAAATAAATATCCCTTATTCCATTGTTATCAAAGGGGGAGAAGAAACAACAAAACCAATTAAGATTTATAAAGATTTTTTACTTTGTTTCCATCAATGCCAAAGGGGGAGAATGTTAGACATGGTGTTATAGAGTCAAAGAAGGTCAATATGGTCAATATTGGACATGGTTTTATGAGGTTGTCATTGATGTAAGAAGGGGGTCACAATGTTGGACATGGTGTTATTATGGTGTCCTTGATGTCAAAAGAGGTCAATATGATTATCATCATCAATGGATAAAATGATCAAATAGACCACTTTATGGGATTTAGAGGGATATACTTTACTTTGGATCATTTGTGAAACTTAGAGACCAAACTATCAACAAAGGTTACATGAAAAGCAATGTGAACAAAGAAGGATAGTAAAAAATCCCTAGATCACTAAGAGAGTTAGAAAAAGAACAGAGAGGAAACACATGAAGGATTATGAAGATACCCAATGGGCGTTGATCACCTAGTCAATTTAAATGAATACATGGATCAAAAGAGACATGATCCTAAACTACCTAAAATTATCTTTCTTCTTTTTATTGTAAATGATCAATGCTCTGATCGTCATTATAGGTATGAGAAAATTACAAAGTATCGTTAGAATTATGACTGTCATTGTTAGATCACTGGACTAAGACACATGAATCATAAAATCTGTGGATCGACAGTGAACACCGATGACTGATCATTGATCGTTGGATCATAATGGAAACATGATCGGACGACTTGAAACTATTTCATGTTTGAAATAGCACAAACATTAATTACAGAGGGAAGACACAAAAAGTATACTATGCCAAATTTAATTATCCACATGTCATCATTTAGTGTCATCGTGTTATAGATTGGGATTATTTCGAGTCCATGTTTCAAATGATAAATTAATGAAGGCTGTCCACTCAATCATTGATTAAAACCCAACCATCGATTTAATTAGCGCCTAGATAAGCCTGGACCATCCACTCAATGATTGATTAAAACCAAACCGTGAATTTGTTTAAAATTTCAAAATAATCTATGTTTGTGCTCACTCTTGGTCACAGGTCAAGGTCATATGAAACTGTGATTGGCTAAAGTGTTGGGATAACACTTGGATATAAGTGTTTTCACTTGGTAATAAGAAAAATTATGCGACTCTAGTTCTTGAAGCACTCAGGCATAGAGTTAGGCTATATGTACGAAGGCCCAATGAAGAGATTCGAAAAAGACTGGTTATTCAAAGAGATTTGGCCAAATTGAGACCAATAAAAAAAACTCAACTAAGTCTTGCAATTATGTTATAAGATCATGATACTTTCCCAATGAATTATCATGATTGGACAGTTCGTGATGGTTACTACTCTGCATATTTGATTAAAACAAATTCTGACAACCAAACAAAAGATTGAAAGACATATCGACTAGGAGCCTAGATCAGTTAGAAGTTTTATCCAAAAGGTTGAAAGATAGAACCTCTCGGATAAAAGAACTCATCCATTCCATTAATGCTACAAGGCTTCTTGACAAGTGAAGGGAGAAATGTTGAATAACTTACAAGGGATTTTGAAGTATTTTTGAATTAAAGCCAATTTTTAATTACAATGGAAATGATAACATTATTGTTAAATTAAATGAAGAGGTACATTGGTTCATACAAAGAGACATGATGTTTTGGTCTCATATACTTGTTGGAAGACTATATAAACAGATAAATCATGGTAAAAGGAGATGTGTCTCTGAAGATGATTCAGAAGATCAAAACAGAGGCAAAGTCCAAGGAAGAAATTAAAATTTGAAATATGCTCATGAAGTGAGGGTGGAAGGGAGGAGTAAGGGAAGATTGGAGTTATCTACAGGTAGGATCCTGAACAACAGGGAGTTGTAGCTTCCTCAAGTTATTGCTTGAAAACAAAGGATTGGAGTCCTCTACAAGTTGGAGCCTGATCTACAGGGAGTTATAGATTCCTCAAGTTGGTGCTTGAAAATAGGGGATTGGTGTCTCCTTGAGTAGGTGCTCAGAAAGAAAGGAGATTGGTGTCTCGTACACGTTGTAGCTTGTAAAAGAAATATAAATTTTATGATTGTTAATTTAATATTTTGTGTATTGTACTTTCTTGTTGATCAATTGTTATGGTTAATAATTTCAATAATAAAGAATTATTAAAATTGTGAAAAAGAAGTAATACTGATTCACCCCCCCCCTCTCAATATTCAAAAACATTTCATCAATATATATATATATATATAACCAACTTAGATCCATCTTAACTTTCTATCATGCACCGAGAGGGAAAAAATAGTTTGCACCTCAAGGGATTTGATACATCTTAGTGCATGATAGATTTGGAGTTAATATGGATATACATCGTTGGTTAAAACATTTTGAATGGTGCATTTCTTAGTATGAGGGAGATGTGTAATTCCTTTCGAGCTCACATGGAGTTGACACGTCACACACACACACACACACACACATCTTAAGAACTAACAATGATACATCTTAACTCCATATCTATCATGCACTGAGATGTATTAAATCCCTTGAGGTGCATTTATAATATATTTCGGCCATTAGTTGCTCTTCTGACCTCACACATTAGGGGCCATATGTTATAGAATCAATTGCCACCATATTTTCATTTATGACATGATTGATCTTTCCCTTTCCCACTTGTAGACATTAATCCACTTTTCCTCCTTTGGATTCATAAAAAAACATAAATTTTTTACATATACGTGCCCTTATAGTTATGAAGGGCACATACATACGTGTGTTTCTCTTATGAAAGGTGTGTACACCTTAATTTTGCTCGAAAAAATATATTTGTGTGTTTTTGGGCAGGGTTCACAGGTTCACCCTGTTCCTGACCCCCTATTGCTTGTACACAACTGATTGTAACCACTCCAACCACTTGAAGAGGGTATAAAATGAGTCTAAGGCTAGAGGAGAAAAACAATCACACTCGAGGCAAGCTTATGATGGCACTTTCTTCCCAAAGTCTGCAAGTCCTTATTCCAAGTCATTTTAATCCCCCTTAGGCCTAGAAACTCTTGTTTTCAGTGACACTCATTCTTTCTAAATTATAAGAGAGAATCCTTATTTCTCACTTGAACTTGTTTGAGTGAAGAATCTGGAGGTGCAATTCAACTTCACAGGCCCAATGGAGGAATCATGATCCAGGTTTTGGAGAGTGTCGCCAATAGACGCAGGTTGTAACAATCCTATTTTTTGTTGTTTACTTAATGAAGAGAACTCTTTCTCATCTACTTCTAGGTTATATTGAATGATTGGGTCATTTAATTTTTAGTAATTTAGAACACTAATTGGATCTAATCATCATATCCTTTAAAGTTAGTTATTCGGATAACTACATCTCTCTTGCAACATCTTTCTATGTGCATGTGTAGGTAATCATAGAAAGGATTGGAGATTTGGGGCAAAGATTCAACCATGGATCATCATCAAACATAGGATACAAGGTTAGTTTTTTTCTCCCTACAAGGAATCATTAGTTAATTAGTTAGTTCATGCTTAACTATTTTCTGGGATTGAGTTTACTTTTCAAAGGTCAACGCTCTATTGTGGCTTTAACCCACAACCATAGGGGAATTTCCCTGTAAAAATAGCTGGTCCAAAAGAGTCGTGGGAATATTTATCTCTTTTATGGTTCCATCAATTCCATCAAAATCTATGAAAAAATGAGATAGATTGATAGGTAATTGACAACACTACCTTAAATAACAATGGGATTGGTGATATAAAAGAGTGACAATAATTATTTAAGGTTCATCATAATGTTTTTGTATTCCATTATAATTTATAATTTATGAAAAAAAAGATTTGGATTCCATTATAATTTATGAAAAAAGAGATAGATAGATAAGTATTTGGAAACACCTTATTAACTATGATCCATGGTAAAAAAATCTTGAGGAGATTAAAAAAAAATAATGGAAATGTCCAAAATGGCAAGACTCACAAGTAAGCTAATTTATATTTTTAACGTTGAAGATATTGTCTTACATGAAAATTAGTGACATCTTTGAATGTTTTGCAATGTAAGAGTTTTGAAAATTAGTGACATCTTTGAGTGTCTTACATATCTTTGTCGAACGACTTAAGTACAAGGGTGGGGAGATCTAATTATGCCTCGGTCGTCTTAAATTTGTCAGTAATGTTATGAAATCATTTTTATTAATGTATGGTTTCATTGTATTTTAATATATAATGTTATCACTAATAGTTAAGATTTTGTAAATAATATTATATTTAATAGTTACATTAATTCTAAATGCGTTATTAGACATTCTCCAATAATACTATTATTAATTTTAATTTCATCCAAGAAAACTGAGTGGTAACAATAGATATATTTTGCCATGTA
>SNQJ01S0014614.1:41502-87603 GCA_010110895.2 Picea sitchensis
ACATGGATCTTTGGATTTACTTATGTTACAATGTGTACATTGATGAAAATGTTTTCTTTACTTTAGTTATGTGACAAATGCCAATCTAAAACAAAATTAGCATATGCATCGGATACATAATTAGAACTTCTAGGTATGTGATGATAAGTAATAAAATCAAACTGTCGTTCCAAAATTCGCACTAGTAGGAATCATCGGAGTAGAGTAGGGTCACGCACACGATAACTGCCATTCAATTGACATACTACTAACTGGGAGTCTAGATGAACTTCTAACGAGCGAATACCATGTGAAATGGCATCGCATAAAATTTCTATAACAACCCTACATTTGGCCACATTATTCGTGGATGGCCCAAGACATACGCCACCTGAAGACACCAGTAGACCCTCAGGTGAATAAACAACCCAAGCGACGGAAGCCAAGTTTCGTGTATGATGATTGGCCCTGTCTATGAATCCTAAGTAGACCGAAGACTCCGTTGACATCTGCCAACCAAGGGAAAACTTGATAAGCAAGATGAAGATAAAAATAAAGGGAAAAGATATATACACTAAATTACATTAGTATACAAAGAGTTACACCCAATATTGGGGCTCAAGTGTAATATATTTTCAAATAGAGCCCATTCCTTGGCTCATCCAACATGTTTCCTTCATAATCTTCTAATTCATAGGCTCCTTTTTCTAAGACACGTTGCACGATATAGGGACCGTGCCACATGGGTTTGAACTTGCCTACCCCCAGTGGATCTTTGGCTTGATCATATAGACTGACCAAGTCAACCTCAGCATACTGCCGAGGATAGACAGACTTACCATATTGGACCTTGACATGTATTTTATTTTCTTCGATAGCCGTAGAGGCATCTCGACGTTTCTCATCTAGACTCTCTAGGTGTACGAGGTGTTGTTCGAGATTGAAAGTGTCAGGTAGGAACACAACTGCCAATCTAAGAGAAGGGATTTCTCATTCAATAGGTAAGATCGACTCCAAACCGTGTACTAACTGGAAAGGAGAAAAACTGGTGGAAGTCTTAACCAAGGTTTGGTATGCCCAAAGTGTTGGATAAAGCATGATATGCCAATAATATTTTATTTGGTTGACAATTTTCTGCAAAATGGTCTTGAGAGACTTGTTCACGACCTCTACTTGTCCATTTTCCTGGGGGTAGTAAGGGGAAGAATGACCATGCTTAAACCCCAGTTTATATGCTAGTTCTTTCATCATTTCATTCTGAAAGTGACTACCATGATTAGTAACAATCTCACTTGGGATTCCGAACCTGGCTATAATTTGATTGAATACGAAGAAGGCGACAATATTCCCATCAGATTTAACTGTAGGCATGGCCTCGACTCACTTAGTGAAGTTGTCTACGACCATGATAATGTGCTGATGCCCCCCAACTGAAGTTGGGTTGCAATCCAAAAATTTGACCCCCCACTTGGTAAAGGGATCGACGGTAACAACTGGATGGAGAGGGGCTGGATGCGAGCGCATTTTCCGAGTGAATACCTGCCAGGGGTGACACTTCTTAATTGCTTCGACGCAATCTTTAAGATAGATGGCCAAAAATAACTGGCTCGCAAAATTTTCTGGGTTGTCGCAAGCCTAGATAGATGACCACCACAAGCCCCACTATGGCAGTTGTTTAGGACAGAGTCAGCTTCTTTGTGAGTTAAACAACAACGCAAGATATTGTCTACTCCTTGACGATACAGAGTGTCTCCGACGATAAGATAGTTCTTAGATTGGTATCATATATGTCGTCGGTCATCTCACAAGATATGCTGAGGGAACTTCAAAGTTTGAAGATAGAGAATAATATCTCCATACCAGTGGTCTGATGAAGAGACAAGGAAAATGTGTTCATCCGCAAATGAATCAACATGAATAACATCCTCATCTAACCGAGGGAAGTTAGATATTAACTCTGCAAATACTAGTGATTTTTTGGACTTCGCAGAAGCAAAATCGAGATCAAAATCTTGTAGATTGACAATTCATTTATTGTACTTTCCCCCTATGATACGCCTCTTAAGGACATATTGAAATGGATTGAAATCAGCGACCACAGTAGTTTTGCAAAGCAATATATAGTGTCATAATCGTTGGAATGCGTGAATGGCAGCCAAAGCTAGCTTTCCAACATGAGAATATTTGAGTTTAGGGCCGACCAAGTTTCGACTAATACAGTAAATGACATGATCACAGAGCTCATCATTCTCCTGAACCAACACCATACCAATCATCTCCTCAGACACGACAACATAAAGGGAGTAATTTCTATTGTATTCTAGAGACTTCAGTAGAGGCGTCGATACCAAGGATTTCTTCAAAGCATCGAAGGATTCCTGGACTCGCTCATCCTAGATAAAAGGAGTGTCCTTCTTCAAGAGACACATGAAACCCTTAGTAATATTGGCATAATTCACTATAAACCATCGTAAAAAGTTAGTTTTTCCCTGTAAACCTTGAAGTTAGAAAATAGTGCATGGGGGAGGCAATCAAAGTATTTCCTCAACCTTTAACGGATCTACCGTGATCTCAGTCTCAGAGACTAAAAATTCTAGAAGTCGACCTGACCTAACGCAAAAGATGCATTTATGAGGGTTCAACCGGATGCAAATCATGGGATAATTTTCCATGGTTTTTCCGAAAATGAGATTCATTATTTTAAAAATGATTCTCCCAAATTCTATAGGATACAATTATTTTACCTTAAAAATTGCGAAAATTTTATAAAAACTTTATAAAATCCTTAGAAATTTGAATATTTTTACAAAACTATCGCCAAACATTTATAGTTGGCATATGAAGGATTAGTAAGATTCGCCAAGGTTTCTAAATTTTAAAATAAATTTCCATCCTTAAAATCATCCCTAGATGCGATAATGGTGACATATTTCAAATACTAGCCGAAGGTGCTTAGGGTGATCCACTCTCTTATGGGAGTGAGCAACAAGATCGCTGAGATAGGCTTCGACTATATGCTTGATATCATGAAAGGTGAAGGTCATATCTTGTTGGAAGGTTGCTCCGCCGTTTTTAAGGCCGAAAGCCATCTTCCGGTATGCGAAAGTACCCCAAGGGAAAATAAATGTCGTCTTATGTTGGTCCTCGGGTTTAATCTGAATTTGGTTATACCCTGAAAATCCATCCATGAAATAAAAAACTTCGCTTCCCGCACACTCATGAAGAATCTAATCAATGAAGGGTGTCAAGAATTTGTCTTTGGGACAGGCTTTATTCAGGTCACGAAAATCCATGCATACGCGGATGGTTCCTTGCTTTTTATTCACAGAAAGGGGATTGGATACCCATTCAGTCAAGGGAACCAGGTAGATAAAGCCAACATTAAGCAGTTTCTCTACCTATTCCTTAATAGTAAGGGCCTTCCTGGGATTGACAGCTCTAAGACGTTGTCGAACATGCTTAGCATCTGGGTAGTTTTTAATCTCATGTTCGACAATTAGAGGGTCAATTCCTGGCATCTCTTCATATGAACAAGCAAATCCATCTCAAAATTCCTTGAAGAGTTCGGTGTAGATTGGAATTTTTTCTCGTGAACAATCTACACCGATGTATACATTTTCAACCTTTCCAGGAGTATGAGAGATATCGATCGTGACAGTAGGAGAAACACTCGCCATGTTTCCCTTGGAATAAATTCCGTGTGTATCAAGTGGAACTATGGTGTGACTGACTATGCCGCTCAAAGTAGATCTAAAATAATCTTGCTTGATTCTGGCAAGATTTGGGAGAAAATAAGAGCGATGATGCATATCCTCCCAAGGTCTGCCGAAATCATTCATGGCCTCTATGATAGTTTCATTCGAAGGTAAAGTCTCATCGAGGTAGTCACATGAACAAGATGATGAAGTGGCCCACACAGGCTCCAAAATAGGATCCTCCTCATCCATCTGTGAGGTAACAGGATCGAGATCGACGGAAGAGTCAATAACAACTTGATACACAATCTCTATTGCTGATAGCAACATGGCCATTCCAGAATGTGACTGACCTTCACAAGACATAGTCGAGGAAGGTAGGGTCCAAGGATCGTTAAAATATGAAGTGCAGAAAGGAACAAACCTCTCTTATGAAGTAGACCTACTGGACATGGAGTATATATGATGAACCGGTGCCATGAAGTCGAAGGTACCCATAAGGGATGAATACATTCCGATAAGGGATGAATACATTCCAACACCGATATTCTCATTTGTCTGTTGAAAATTGTCGATCATGGGGATTGACGGTCCAACAGATGCATTGGGGTTAGCATATGAAAATGACAACTGGTCAATCATCACAATCTTCCCATCATGAGGAAATAAAAGAGTGTGAAAGACGGACGATACAATTGCAGTCATAACACAAGTCCAATTGCATCCTAGTAACAAGTTATAATCAAGGGGCGCATCAACCACCTCGACATCGACCTCTACCGTCTTCCCACCTAACTAGATCGAAAAGGTAGGAAGAATATCGTAAGGGTGGAAGGAACGACCATCAAAAGAAATCAAAATGGTTGGAGATTGAGAAAGGGTCGGAGAGCCGAGGGCTTTCCAACAGGCCAGGGACANTGGTAGATTTCGAGTAACCCACATGGATTTGGAATTCACATGGTAAGACAAGCAAGGCTTCACATCTGTGACGTCAAACTTGATAAATTTTGAGCCATAAGTATCTAGAGCTCCTAACGTAGATAACAAGGCATTCCTCTGTGAAGGACATGTCTAGAGTACCTCCAAAGTTGACATCGCACAAGGGGCTTGACCCAGGTCCTCAACAATAGACTAATTCTCAGCGGCTCTAGAATTAGGATTGTGGGTAGAGCGCTTGAGTACTCCTTTAGGAATATGAGGCCAGGGCTCTGGTTTTTTGATCTATAAGTGTGTCTTCAGAGGAGGGGGAGACTATAGACCGGGTATAGTCTATGGAGAACTGTAATCATGAGACCGAGTGGCTACATTAACCTTAGATTTAACCATATTGATGCATAGATGGTCACCGTCTTACATCGGTGAGTTTTGACTCCCACTCACCACATTTTTGTTATTCGAGGAGATCGAGGCCATGTGTTGGTTATGTGGAAAAGTATTAGTCAGCACATCGAGCGGTAGGGACAAAAACCTCGCAGCTTTCGTAAGTTTGGGAATAAATGGGTAAGGTGATTGTATGTACAAAGATTACAGGGAAACTTCACCTTCCACCTTTCTTTCTTTCCCTCACCAACATTATTATTCGACTTCTAATTATTACCATTGTCCTAAGGTTTATTATTATTCTTCCCACCCTGAAGATTATTATTATGTCCTTTATTTTTATTCCCTCCTACTTTCTGGTTACCATTCAGGTTGGTCGATGATTGCAAAAAATGTACATCTGTCAACTGAGTGGGATTGGAGGACACAAATGAAGCTGGCCCTCCTATAGACTGGTTTAGAGACAACTCTTTCAAATGGCTTGTCACCAAGTCTGCGTATTTCACATTGGCAGAGCCTACAATGCCATCGGCATGAGGCCCGATATTTTTTCTAGGGTCATAGTTTGACCTTGGTGTATCTGAAAGAATCTCGTATAACATCCTAGACTAAGCATATATAAGATCTAACTGCTTGGATTTAAAAATTTATTCTTCCTCAGATGTAACCCCGAATGTAGAAACATCCTTCGAAATATAAGGTTGTAGAGACTTAAGGAACTAGTTTAGCAGGAATTTTGGGGTATGTAGGCCTTGATCAACCTCTTCTATCTACGCACTTCTGAATTTGATCAGAGATATGAGTGGCATTGTCTTGATGAAATGCCGATAGAATTTCTATGCCAACATCATAACGAACCGACAATTGGAAGTGGTTGAGGAAGACTAAAACCATCTGACTAAAAGTTTTGTATGCCCCCATAGGTTACTTGATATACCATTTCGCAGAAACCCCCATGAGGGTGCGTTGAAAAAATCTTAACCGAATAGAATCATCATTAAGGGAATTTGAAGAGCACCAAAGATGAAAAGTGGTAACGTGATCACCAGGATCCTCACTAGTTTTACCCTCGAATTTTGGAATATCTGAAGGAATCTTAGTGGGGATGGGGGGCTATGTTGGATCATGATACACAGGGTCATTCATTAACTTAGACAAGTCTAGCATATTGAGCATGGCCAGAAAAGGGAGATGGGGTTGCAAAATCTGGCCCCAAGCTCCCTAGAAAGATTGTTGTTGGGGAATCACAACCCATCCAGGGTTCTGGTAAACACCATGTCCATGTATGATATTGTAAGACCCTCCTCCGAATTGATTCATGAGGGGTTGGTTGGGAACCATTCCAGTAGGAATGTTTTGATGAGGGTTGTAAAAACTACCCCCAGTCGGAGTGGCTCCAGGTTGGGGGTTTCCCAAGGTATGAAACTGACCTCCCTCGGGTGTGAATCTGGAGGTTAAAGGTGGATTCATCATGCCAAATGTGTTGGTCAGTGTTGGTACATAGAAGGTGGGTGTAAAGGACAGAACGTGAGCAATAGCTTGTCCTCTAGGTTGGTTTCTCCATCTAGAAGCATTAGAACCAGGATTAAATGCGGGGTTAAAAGGAGGAAAGACTCCAACGGTAGGAGTCATTTGCGGGACATGGGTACCACCAAACGAGAATGGACTATGTGGAGGAGTTGTGCCCCCAAGTCCAATGCTAGTATTCGTACCAACCACTATGATGGAGGTTGAAAATTGAGATGTGAAATTCGACATACCATAGGAAAAAGGATTAGAGGCCATAGGGATAGACTGAACATTATAGCTCGGTGAGTGACAAAGAGACCCAAGAGGGTTTGTGGATATAGGTTGAGTATTCACTATAGGAAGGGCATAGGTGATGATAGGCACCTCCAACACTACAACCATTGTGGTTGAAGGTGTCGAAGGGGTACCGTTAACTATAATAGGTGTTAATCTCTAAATTTGTTTTTGATTAAGTGAGTGTCCCTAGTTCCTGTCCCCTCCTTTTTTATGATTTTCTGTCAAAACTTTATTTTTACCTCTTGGCTTGAAAGATTATTTTTCTAGTCTTTATTGCACTTTTTAAATGATTTTTGAGGTTTTTAAAGTTTAGGATTTGATATGATAATTTTTTTTTGTCACATCACTTGTCGATTCATTTTTTGAATTTTCAAAATTTTCCAAGTCAAAAAAGGCGTTACAGGAATAACGTTATTCTTGTAGCGTCGGGAATAATCATTGTTTTGCATGCGCCACCCTGCCCAGATCGTGTCATAACATTTCAAATCATGATTAGAGGATCTGCATGCCTCTTTATGATCTATTTCGGGTTGCTATTTTTATGATAACGACTATATACGAAGGATTGAGTTGTACTCGCGATACCTGTATCAAATCAACACGTCTGATTATCATGAATGAAATCATCACCTTTCTATTTTAGTATGTTGGTTATTTTGTGCAGGGATTGTAGACAAAGAGATAACTTCTAGTTCTTAACAACCCACAGGAATTGAAGATTCAACCATCGATCTTCTCAGATTTGTTTACAGGATCATATTAGCAATATGGCACCCAAAAAGAGTGGCCAGATAATCAGACTAGATCTAGAAGGCACAAAGTTGCTTGAGGCATACCCTCAGATGGCGCAGAAATTCAAGGATGATGGTTGGTTCGATTTTTTCTCAACTTTCCAGGGGCATGACAAATAGATCTCGACGACGTTTGCACAAAATTTCGACGACTTCAAATATGTGGTTGGGAAACTTCTAATGCATGTGACTGAAAATTCTATTACTAAAGCCTGCAGATTTCCAGTGTATGGGGAAATATGTTGGAAGGAGTATGTGGTCATGGAGTTTGTAAATCAGTTTCTAATTCCAGAGAAGAAAAACCCTAACTGGAATAAGGGAATACCACCCAAATGGGTAAGGAAAGAATGACACATTGCTTTGCTAATTATCCACAGGTACATTACATGTGACGACAGGTTTTCCTTGGTTTATCTCTATCATATCAGACTGTTGATTCATATAAATGGTGACCATCCTCTTAAATTACCCTATTTTCTATTAATTTTTTTATCCAAGATGTCTAAGAGGGTCCAATCTCATCCTGCTACAAAAAACGATAGTCTCTTTCATAAAGGTTTGATTAGAACATTAGTAGTATTCTCCTTAAATGAAGTCCATAGATCTTGGGATTGGTTAATCCAATCCTTAAAACCAGATTTACAGTCAACTAAATCAAAAACTATCAAGGGGAAGAAACCAACCAAACAAAAATAGAATCCTCAAGCCACCAAAGTCTTTATAAAAGAAGAGTCATCTGTAACTAGGGTAACTCGGGTTGGAAAGAGAAAAATGAAAACCCAACAAGAAATTGGTGATTTTCCTGTAGGTGAAGATCATGAGAAAGGTAATACTAGTCAAGCTAAGAATCCTAAAACGAATGAATAAACTGAAATCTATCTGGATCCAGATATAAAGAGGAAATTGATGAATATGAGGATTTCACTACAAACCCAAATCAGACTCCAGTCAAATAGAAACAACAAGATATAGGTAAGAAGAATGCAAAGGGTAAAAAATAGAGCAAAAAGAAAACACCTGTACCTAAATTCCCTAGGAGGAATTCCACCAGAGCTGCCAATACATTTAGATTGAATTCAAAAGAAATGTTTCATCCTTCCATCAAGAAGGGGATCAAAAAATAGACAATGGCATATTCTTTACACATAACTGAGAAAGAATCTGAAGACTTGAGGAAGAAACAAGAAAAGGGAAAGTAGATTGCTCAGTACTCCAGAGACCCGTGACCAGAGCAACCACAAAATCAGCTTCAATATCTGAATCTGTGTTTAAAGATATAGATGTAGTTTATGATGACATAGATGATCTTTCTGCAGAACCAGACCGGATGAGAGACCTTTTAGAAACCAGAGATTATGATAGCATTGAGGATGAATATCTTAATTCTGGACTATCTTCAAAATATGTGATTAAATTAAGAAAATTTCAAGCTGCTATAGATCTGAATTTACCTGCCCCTGTAGAGGAATATCCAGAATTTAAAGTTAAAGAAAGGAAAGAAAAATACAGAGTAATGGAGCTGCAGAGTATGATAAAGAAATTGAAGAAAGAGAAATCTTTGGTTGAGCAATGGAATTCCAAACAGCAAGAAAAGATACAGTGATTTAAAAGAAAAAGAAAAGAACATAAGGCACTGCTTAAAGAGGTAAGATAATCCGATTTCAGGCTATATTGGCATAATGTTGTGCTAGCAACGAAGCTTAAAAAGAGAGACACCAGGCTAGTGCAATCATCATACCATGATGGTTCATGAATAATTTGCTTCAATTTTGATTGTTCGATGCTGTTGCTCAGGGAGTAAAGATGAACAGTTTGATTCCTATTATTTCGATCAAATGAAACTTTGATATCTCGGATGGAACAACTCTGCAAGTTATGGTTCAATTTTTTTGTGGGATTTGCTAGTTTTTGTAAAGATATTTCCTAATATATATTTGGATTGGTTGTTGAGCCCTCTACTATATAGGCATTATAAGTTCTTGTTAAAGCTAATTTTCCTAGGAAATAGGCATTGACAAGATCCTATTGAAAAACTATAAACTAGAAAATAAGATCTACAAGAATACTTTGTGTACTTTAAATAGACACAAGAAATGTTGTATGAGGGGCTATAAGTTGGGCATTCAGGGAATTATTTTGTAAAAATCCACTATAAGACAGTTTATATTCCATATTGATACTAAATGGAATAGACATATCGATGGCTAGATCCTCTTTCATATCTTATTCTATTTCTTTTCTTACTTGAATATATTTATTCTTATGCAATGCATTTGATTTCTTGATCTTAAGTAACACAATGAAAACTTTGTTGTCCTTGTTTATTATCAAGATTTCATTCAAGTACATGTTCTTGTTTCTAAATGATATTTTGAAATAAGAAATCTATATGGAGTTGACAAATTAGATACTCTCATATAGTCCCTTCTTTATTTACATTATTATCTAGTCTATTAAGGTGTCTACCATTTACTAAATCAATGGGATGTCTTCTTTATTTTACATTGAGTTATATATTTATATGAATCCTTGAACCATCTTTCAACCACTCTCTAAAAAACCTATTCATAAAACCCAAAAAATACCATTGCAATAACCTGATGATTCCCTAACTTTCCCTCTCACAGTCAAGTGCAAATTTATGGACTAATAGTAGGTATGGGAGTCGAAGGAATCCTAGTATGTTTATGAATCGAATTAGTACTCATCCTTGTATGATCAGAAGTCTGATAAGTGGAGGTGTGTGTACCACATTTGATAACTTTACGCCTTTTAGAAGGCAAAGACTCAAAATGCGGTGGTAACTGTAACAAGCAGCGAAACCTGCGAGGAAAGATGGTCTGGATCCATGGCAAATCAAGACTCGAGATATAAAACAAACCCTAAGGCCAACTAGTAATCAAAGAGCACAAATCAAAAGGCCAATATCCACACAAACAGGATAGAGTGGCTGAAAGGGGCCTCCCTCCCTAAAGTAGGTATGCCTCGTCTAAGAGGGGTCTGAGACTCACTGCTAAAGATTGGAGGTATCATAATCAGTTAAAAGAGCCCTCATGGGATTAAAAACCAGTCGGTTAGATCCACCCGGAGAGGTAATCCTCCATAAAGGATGTGTGTTGTCCGACCCTTATTCTGACCCAGGGTACCTGCAGAACAACCCCTGCAAGTAACCTATGTGGTACCTATGTCAAGAAACTAAGAAACCAAGATATAACCGATGCGTAGTCGAAAAGTCGTAAATTAGGTCCATCGTATGGGAAGGGTAACAAAGCCCTAAACCTAGAAAGCACTGCCTCTCATAGAGGTAAAGGTACCATCAAGATCCCCATATACAAATAGATCCCCAGAAATATATCTGACGCTAAGAAGGTATCGGGGGGATATCCCTTCAACCAATTTCACGCGACCTCAGGTAACATCCCCAGTCACCCAGGCCAGGCCATGCTACTCCAGAAAACGCTTTCATTCTCTGATACCATACTGTAACAAACCCAACAACCAACTAAGCTATGCCACATAAATTTTTTGAACTGCATGCAATTAAAACATATTCACACAGAACTCTTGCGGAACTTTATATATAAAATGTAAACATACAAATACATTTTTTTAATGCACGGATTCATACTGAAATAACAGTAAACATATACATGCAACATATACATACAATACCCATAAATATAAAGACAATTATAACCACACATAGGAGAAACCCAAAAAAATAAACACGTAAATAATAATGCAACATATAAATTTATCACACAATTGACACTTATCTTGGTAAGAATATCACCAACTATGTGAAAACCTTCCACAAACCTCCCAACCTTAGACCACACTGATCATCACTCTCAGCAATGAGTCACCCCCGAGATGGGACTAAACTCCACCCAGGTAAAGGGATTCCTAACAGGCTAATGGATCATAAACAACAGGAAAGGCTCTGTCACAGGTGCCAACTAAAACTAACAACCTACAGTCCCTCATTCTCCACGTGCCTTTCCCACCCTAGGAAGTGTGCCCCTTCTCTACTCAACAGTCCTTCGACTGCCCCACTTCCTTTCCGGGCTTCAACAAAAGGTCGGACAGGAAGTCTCAGAGCCCTATAGCTGTAGTTTAGCACCTTCGGAAATCAATTCCCAACAATTCTCTCACATTGAGAGATTTCTCACGGGCCTGAAAAACCACCTCTTCAATATCCCGCGGGCCTGACAACCCACTTCTTCAGTCCAACTCCCTAGCTAACCAGGTACACAAACATGTATGGTTATGGATATAGGTTCAGGTACAGTGATAGGAAGGTACAGATGATAGCTCAATGAGTGTGTGAATGATGATGGTCATATTGACTGACTGAATGAATGATCTCCAAAATGAACTAAGTCCAAACTGTATGTATGCATGTCCCCAACTTGACACTTGTCATGTTGGCAGTTACTTTGGCCCACTTGTCCCATCCTTAGAACTTAGGATAAAATAATTATTCATACTTTATGATTTAAGTAATATTAATATAATATTCCTTTTTGGCTTAAGCTCTCTATCTTAGCCCTTTTTCTTAAATTTTAGCCCCCCCTTTCCCTAACTAGTGGAGTTTAGTCCCCCATACTCTTTTATCGTGGTCAGTCTACGCACAGGGATGTATTTTATATTAATGATAAGACATATGCAAAAATAGGCTCACTAGCATTTAACATCTATGCTCTCTGGCCTAATAATAAAAAAACTGTCTCACCATCTTATAAAACACAACATATACACAAAGGCTCCCTATCCTCAAAATTGTGTGCACTTAACTTGCTGCACGTGGTATCCTAGAATGTGCACACTTCATCATTTTACTGCGTAGTACATGTGTGCACTATGCCATGAAAGGTGCATACCAAAATGATATCAAACAACTCTCCAGCTTAAGCACATTTTCATTTTACATTTACAATTGGGTTCGGACCTAGGGGTATTACAATCCCCTCCCCTTATTTATGCACTGCCCTTAGTGCATTATGTACACATATACAACAAAATTTTCAAAATTCCTCAAAAAGATGCAGGTGTTCTGCCTGCATTGCATCCTCATGCTCCCAAGTAGCGTCCTCAGGACCGTACCAGGTCCATTGGACCTTTACAAGCCCTATGGCTTGATTATGGAGCTGTTTGATTTTTCAGTCCAGAATGCATACCAGATGCACTTGGAAAGCGCCTTCTTTCTCCACCTAAATCACATTTCAATCAATAACATGATTAGCATCATGTATATATTTCTTGAGCAATGATACATGGAATACATTATGAACAGACATAGATGCAGACAATGCAATCATATAAGCCACTGGACCAATCCTCTCTAGGATTTCAAACGACCCACAATAGCGAGATGCCAACTTTGAACAATTTCCCAACTTCAGGGAACTTCTGTTGGCTTTCACTTTCAAGAATGCATGGTCCCCAACTTTAAATTCCATGCGAGTTCTGACCTTATCAGCATAGGTTTTCTGCATGTCTTGGGAATCCTTTAAATTTTGTTTTATTTTCAACATTTTCTCCTCCATTTCCCTGAGTAAATCTGGCCCAACCACTACTCTATCTGCTGGGTTATCCCAGCTTACCGGTGTGTTGCACTTTCTGCCATAAAGTTCCTCAAATGGGCGCATCTTTAGAGATGTTTGGTACCCATTGTTATAGGAAAAATCTACTAAGCGTAGTTAGTCCTCCCATTTTGATGATTTATCCATCACATACATCCTCAACATATCCTCAATCACTTGATTCACCCTCTCTGTTTTTCCATTTGATTCTGGATGATAGGTTGTACTAAAATTCAAATTTGTTCCAAATCCATTAAATAATCCCTTCCAAAAATTTGGGGTAAAGTTTCGATATCTGTCAGACACAATTGTCTTGTGTATGCCATGTAATCGAGCAATTTCTCTCATATAAATATCAACAATGTTGGCTGCCTTGTGAGTGAGCTTTACTGGAATAAAATGGGCAGCTTTAGTAAGCTTATCCACCACTACCATGATAGAATCATGTTGCTTGTTTGTTCTGGGCAGTTTGGTGATAAAATCCATTGTTACAACTTCCCATTTCCACTCAGGAATGGGTAATGGTTGTAGCAAACTAGCAGGGTGTCTATGCTCAACCTTTACCTTTTGACATTCCAAACATTTGGCATTAAAATCAACGACTTCTTTCTTCATGCCTGGCCAATAATATTGGCTTTTGACAGCTGCAATAATTTTCTGATAACCTAGGTGCCCAACATAAGGTACATTATGCATTTCTCTCAATATAAGATTTTTCAATTCATGGGAATTTGGCACATAAATTCTGCCCCTGTACATGAGAATTTCATCATTATCTAGCTTGTATTCTTCAATTTTCTGCTGCAAATTACCTTGCTGTAATTTTGCCACTAATTCCTTGTATTGAAAATCTAATTTTGCATCCTCTAAAATTATGTGTTTCAAATCTGATTGGTACATGTTAATGGCTGTATCATGCAATTCATGCACTCTTTTGTTGAGTGCATCATAAACTTTGTTCTCTTTTCCCTTGATATGCTTTATATCAAAGTCATATTCACTTAGAAATTCTAACCATCTGCTTTGCCTAGCATTTAGAGTTGGTTGACATAATAAATATTTTAGACCATTATGGTTTGTCCTCATCTCAAACCTTTTCCCCATGAGGTAGTGTCCCCATTTCCTCAAGGCATGCACTATGGATGCCAACTCCAAATCATGAGTGGCATAGTGTCTTTCATGCTCCTTCAACTTCCTTGATTCATAACATATAACAAACCCATTTTGACTGCCTTGATTCATAACATATAACAACAAACCCATTTTGACTGCAGGACTCCACTAAGTCCTTCTTTACATGCATCTATGCATACAATGAAGTTTTAATTTGGGTCAACAATCCTTAGTATTGATCACTTGTTAATACCTCTTTCAAGTGTTGTAAACTCTTTTCACAATCCAATGTCCATCAAACTTCACACCCTTCTTTGCAAGGAAGGGATTAGGTGTGCAACTTTGAGAATCCTTCAATAAATATCCTATAGTAGCCTACAAGGCCCATGATTGATCTAACCTCTGTCACATTGATCCAGGTGGATACCTGGCCACCCATCTTTTCCAAATGGCTCAAACAGTCAGCCATTTTGGTAATTCTACTATTTTAGCGGTGTTTTCACTTCTAAGCACTTTGAGGGCCTAGAAGAAGGTTTTTCGAGATCTAGTTTCTCAATGATAGTCAAGGCATAATTGAGGCCCCAAAATGAATTTCCCCGACGAGCACCTTTCCAACGAGCTATCACACGCCTCTAAACGGAGATCGTGATGCAAAGTTACGACCCCTCGAAGTTGATGCACCAACTTACCCAAACGTGGGCCCACATGACTTTTGTTCCATCTCCTAGGGTTAGGGTTTTGGATGTCTAGGACTTTTGGCATTCCCGCTTCTTGTAAAAAGGCCTCGAGCCTCTAATATTGTAAATCCATCATCTCATGAATGCTAGTAGTCAGCTGCCATCTCTTCTCGCCAGAGATAAGCCGCCACCATTCTAGCTTAGCATTTCACTGTATTTCATACCGCATTTATTTCATTAATAGAAATCGTATTATCAGATTCTCCGTGGTTATGGTTGCATCTCCTCGAGTATATTTCTGTTATATTACTCGATATACGCGATATCTCCGGTGGCATTTCCTTATTATATCTCCGGGCCTCATTTCGTATTTAAAATAATCCGACCGTTGGTATCAGAGCAGTCATTTTGTTCGCTTTTTCGCATGTCCCCTAATTTAGGTCCGAGTATAGCAGTTGGGTCTTGAGCTTGTCTACTGTATATCTGTGTTTATGAAACCATAAACACAAATAAACAAAAAAAAAAAAGAAAAGAAAAACGATGGAGCAGACGATCCTATCACCAAGGTTTGAGCAAGCTCTCACGCATTGCAGAGGGACTCTAAAATGATGGAGAATTTTTCCTATTATCCTTCAACGGTCACCATAGCATCAGCGACTTCATCGTTTACCACTTTGGAGGCACCTTCAAGGTAGCTGTGTTAATTTTGATATTCCGTATTTGAAGGTCAAATAGATGCATGCCCTAGATAAATGGTTAAATCAAGCTTAGAAGGTTATTTCCTGCTCATAATTTTCGTAAAAGGAAAAGATCACCTTTCGGTGACTCCTTAAGGCTCTCCCCCATGTCAAACATTGGTGGGAAACCATCGGGATGAGTTCCACAGAGGATTCTGAATATACGGGGCCGAGCCCAATTGGGATTATTTTATGGATGCGGTAAAGGAACAAGCATCACCCCTCGCTAAGTAAATCTAGAGGAACAATACATGAGATGGACCCACACACTCTGCAAGAGAGGGGCTACAGCCCAGTAGGGTTCACCAATACCTTCCATACCTTGGCGCACTAAGCTAGGTATCAAAGACTCGAACGACATTTTATTCCTCAACATCGTGGGGCTCTACACACAGATACATCCAAATTGAAATGGATTTTCTTCCGGACATCTCATCACTCTGTGTTTCCTATCGGAGCATAGCCAAAATTGAGCGTAAATTTAAGCACCAAAACAACGGAAGTTCTGCCCCGTAACCAAGTAATAAATCCAAAGTATGACAAAGACGCCCCCAACAAAATGGGCCTCCTCAAAACCAGCCCAAGACATGTGAAAAGAAGGGTCACGGAAGACAAAGAAGGACACCGGAAATGGTGCGATTTTCACAAAAACCCCTGGCAAAACACCGATGAATGCCGCCAAAATTCATTGGTGGCGAAGATCAAAGACAAGGAGCCGGAACTCCGGATTCGTAATTCCATTCTCAAAATACCGGTAAAAGACATCATCGACGCAGACCCCACACCGCGCTTGTCGCTAATCGGGCAGCAATTCAACTAAGAACCAATGACCCGTAGAGGGGAGCTTTTCATTCACAGATGTAAGAAGGGACCCCACAGATTTTTATTGTGGATAGCGGAAGCCAAAAGAACCCCATCTCAACAGAGGGTCACAAACAGCTTGGGATTGTTGACAACACCACAATCTTAACCATACAAAGATTGGGTGGCTTCAAGGCCAAGGACTTAGATCTTCGTGTCACCAAAGAAAGGTCGCATTGTCATACATGGCATCCAACCCTTCAAGGATGAGGTATTATGTGATGTTGCCCCAATCGATGTCTGGGTGATGTTCTTTTGGGCCACCTATATATGTGGAAACACCATGCTATCTATGAGTCTCACCTCAGAGTGTCATTATTACCCTCAAATATCTCTACAGGATATCAGATGTGGTTCTAACTACTACCCCACCTAAACAAGGTTGCAAGGTAGTATCTCATACTAGAAAAGTAATCTTCTCCACAATCTGTTCACTCTTTGAACAGATGGATACTGCAGCCACCACATCTTCTGCCAAAGCACCTTCTATCCAATGTAAGGTGTCGACAAGGTTAAAAAGAAAGCACTAAGATTCCTTCATTACGGGCCATTTAAAATAGCCAAACTGGTCAAAAAGGTCTAAACCTTCCAGCCATAGGTTCGTGGATGCATTTCCACAAACTAAGTACAAGGACTTCTTCAATAAGACAAGCAACTCACCAAGATGTAGATTCAACAAAAGCTTTTCCCACTCCCCTGAACCCAACGTAATGGGGATCATTGCTTCCTAAGGAGGAGGATTTATCCAGTGGATATCTGGGGCCACCCATCTTTTCCAAATGTCAAAGTCAGCCATTTTGGCACTTACTATTTTTAGTGTGTTTTCACTTTCGGGCCATTTTGAGGGCCTAGAAGAAGGTTTTTCGAGATCGAAGTTTTCAATACAGCTTGGCATTATTGAGGCCCCAAAATGAATCTCCCTCGACGATACCTTTCCAACGAAAGGCCTGACGCCTCTAAAACGAGATCAGATAAAAAGATGACCCCGAAGTTGATGCAACTAACTTACCCAAACGGGGCCCACATGACTTTTGGCTCTTCATCTCCCAGGGTTAGGTTTTTGATGTCTAGGACTTTGGCATTCCCTATTATTGTAAAAAAAAGGCCTCCAGAGCCTCATTGTAAATCATCTCTTGCTAATGCGTGAGTAGCAGCCACATCTCTTTCTCAGAGATAATCTACCACCACTCTAGCTAGTATTTCACTTTGTATTTTACAGTCCCTGTACATTTATTTCTATTAATAAAATCGTGTATTACTGTATCTCTGTGTTTATGGTTGCATCTCTGATATATTTCTGTTATATTACTGGATATACGCGATATCTCTGTGCATTTCCTTATTATATCTCCGCTCTCATTTCGTGCCGAAAATAATCCGGATCACACATTCTTTGGCGTTGACCATTCTCTAATGGCTTCTATCTTCTTAGGATCCACTGCTATCCCATCCTCTAAAATGATATGTCCCAAATAATGAATTTGCTTCTGATAAAATGAGCACTTGCGCAATTTGGAATACAATTGATGCTCCCTTAATACTTGCAATACCATCCTCAAATGATGCTCATGCTCTTCTCCTGACTTGGAATATACAAGGATGTCATCCAAAAAGACAATGAAAAACTAGTGTAAATATTCTCGAAAAACACCATTCATTAAGAACATGAAAACAACTGGTGCATTTGACAACCCAAATGGAACCACTATGAAATCATAATGAACATACCTTGTCCTAAATACAATCTTGCTAATATCTTCCTCAATCATTACCTGATGGTATCCTGACCTGAGATCTATCTTTGAAAATATCTCTACATCCTTCAATTGATCAAAGAGATCATCAATCCTTGGCAAATGATACTTGTTCTTTACAATCACTTTATTCAACTGTATGAAATCAATGCATAATCTTAATGTCCCATCTTTCTTCTTCACAAACAAGACTGGGGCACCCCAAGGTGACATACTTGGGTGTTTATACCCCTTCTTCAAAAGTTCTTTAAGCTTCATTTGCAACTCCTTTAGCTCTGGTGTACTCATTCTGTAAGGAGTCTTTGACACTAGAGCTGCTCCAGGCATTAAATTTATAGAGAAATCAATATCTCTCTTTGGGGGTAGTCCTAGTACCTCCTTGAACACATATTCAAAATCTTCTAGGACTGCATGATCTTCCAAATTTGGCACCTTATCTTTAGGTGTCTCTTCCATATGAGCTGCAAATATTTGACACCCTTTTTTGTAACATTTCTTCAACTGCAATGCTGAAATTTCTCTGATGGTTACTTCCCTAGGAATTCCGTACACTTTCCTTAGGTTCCCTTCCTCATCCAAGCAAGCAAATGCCTTGTTATGACAGTCTAGGATAGAATGATGTTGTTCCAACCAATCCATCCCAATTAGAATTTCATAGGAACCTAAAGGCAAGATGTTCAAATCTGCCATGGTGTTCAGTCCATTCATGTCCATAACACATGACTTAACCATCTCATTAACTTTTCTTTTGGCTCTGGTAGCTAGCTGCACCAACCAATATTTTCCATGCTTTCTTCTTGGCAAATGAAAACCTTCCACCATGTTCAGATCTATATATCTATGAATAGCTCCTGAATCAATTAAAATATAAATGGTTTGGTTGTTGATCATACCTTTCACTTCAATCATATGTGATTGATACTCTGCTTTCTTATTGTCTAGGGCTGCATAGATCCTTGGGACATTTCTGCCCATGTCCTCCACTGTTTCAGCTTGTTGTATATTATGAACAATCCTCACTTTTTCACCTCTGTGAGGACAATCTCTGAACATATGATCTCCTTTACAACCCCAACATTGAATAGGTGGCTGCCTTGACCTTTGACCCCCTGTCTCAATCGTTCTGGGTTCTCTATAAGTTGGTTTTCCATGAGGATTATTTCTGAAAAATGGTGGCTTAGTTACCTTCTTCCTCTGATCCATCTTGAGTTTCATTTTGTCTTCCTAAGCTTTTTGGAAAGTTAGCCTTGATTTTTGTTGATCATATAAGCATTTAGCTTGCCTTATGGTATCCTCTAATGTCTTGGGATAATCATACTGTATTTTTTCACTGATGAATGATGGAAATCCACTCTAATACCTATGAATCTTAATTGTCTCATCCTTGATGAAAGAAACATACTTCAACAGTTCTAAAAACCTTCTCTCATATTCATCTATGGTCATACTCCCAAGGTTGAGTTCAAAGAAATCTTTCATTTTCTTTTCATAGTATCTCTTAGTCAAGTATTTCTTCTCAAAATACTTCTTGAATTCCCTCCAAGTAACACTTTTCTCTTTAATGTGTTGCACCTGCACAAGCTGATCCCACCACATGGATGCTTTTCCCTTAAGTTGATAGATGAAAATTCTTCCTTCTGCATGAGATGAATAATTATGCAATTGAAAATACTTTCTCATGTCCAACAACCATGTCTCTACATCTTCATCCTTCTTGTGCTCACCATCAAATGTATGAGGTTTGATTTTGTTCATTTCTTCTCGTAGCTCATCCACCCCAGACCCCTTATGCTTCTTGACAGGGGATGGACTTGAGTTGTTGTGTGCTCTCTTATTGGAATTCCTCGTGGAGTGATGGTGATGTCTGTTAACACTTTTGGTTCTTCTTTTCTTATCAGGAGATCTGTGACTTCCTGATTTGCTTGAGCCACTCTTCTTATCCAATTTCTTTTCTATTATGTTCAATATCTGCATTAAATTCATGTTGAAGTCCTCTTTTTTCTCCTTGGCTCTCATAAGAATTTCATTATTATCTTTATGACTTTGGACATCCTTCTGCAAATTTTTAATGGTCTCTACCATATTCATGTTTTCATCCCTTCCTTCTCCATGTACATTGGAGTTTGTTCCTTCAATGCCCAAATGGAAATCCAACCCTCTGATCTCATATTCCTAGATGTAAGTCCCCTATGAATCTTCCATTCCTATAGACTCTGTGTTGATCCTGATATGATCTATTTGTTGTTAACTATGCAAAATGTGCAGCCAACAAAACTTTGTCAGGTTAACTGACTCAACAATTTCATGAAAAATATGAACCATTATGGTTCAAGAATATATCAGAATTATTTCTTTCGATTTCCTAGAAAATTGAATACCCAGATCAATTTTATGGGTGAATAAGTATATTCTAATGTCCGATACCTTTCCAACGTCTTCTCCCATGCTCAATTCCGAGTCTTGAGCAAAAAGTTATGGTTATTTGAAAATTGCCCATTAATTCTTCTGTTCACACTTCAACTTGGTGCAACTATGTGTTGTAATTCTTCATTTTTTCACCTACTCCGTTGGATTTTTTGTAGGAGATAAATTGGGTTTCTTCATATGCATATTTTGGATAGTCTATCCAAGTTTCACCTCTTTCTGGGTTCTGGGCTGCTAGTTACAGCATGCTGAAGTTCTAGGCCAATTCTTGTTTTTGGTCTGGAATTCTATAGGTACCTTATTTGCCATATTAAACATTTTTAACATGCCCCAAAATTTAATTCATCTCTAGGAATATCTTCTATAGTTCACTATATTTCCATTGACTACTCCTGCGCCTCATTCTAATTCCAGAGCAGAAAGTTATGGCTCTTTGAAGTTAGTTGGGTCTTAAAATTTACCCTCCACTGTTTGTGTTGTAACTTTCTCATAAAAGCTCTGTTTGACGAACGGTTTACACCATTAGAAATCTCTCTTCAGGATATTTTAATCTGTTCTCGTGGTTTTTGAGTACCTAAAAACGTTGTTAACGGCCTCAAAAACGCGCTGCAAAAATATGACGTTCAAACAGTATAAAATGTCACGGATTTGCTGGTTTTCCGTTGTTGTTCACCCTCCAAACAACTTCACGCGTACAAATTTCAACCTGTACACCCATATCTAGCATGAAGAGCAACACCATAAGGTAAATCATTCTCCGTGCACCTATAACCACTGTGCATCACTTCTCTGTCGCGTCAATATCCATCGCGCAAAATTTTGGTTCTTGCACTATTACCTGTTGTGCGCAAGTTTTGTATCACACACTAATATTCTGCATGCATTTCACTCTACGTGCTTCACCATGCCAAATTTTAGTACGCCCCCACCGCGCACCACTACTCTGCGCGCACCATTAATTAAATTGTTGCGCGACAGCATAAACCCACATCGCGCATGCACCAACAAAATTCCTTTGCACTCTGCCAATACTGTGCACACCACGCACGCCATTATTATGCGTGTGCACACCGTGTGCACCATTATTATGTGTATGCACACCGCGTAATGCTAAATTTAGCGTGAACACCTGCACACCAACATTTTTCCGTGCAACGCCAAAATTTAGTGCGTGCACCCGCACACCAACATTTTTCCGCGCGGTGCCAAAATTTAGTGCGCGCACCCGCACACCAACATTTTTTCCGCGCGGCACAAAAATTTAGTGCTCTCACCCGCACACCAACATTTTTTCGTGCAACACCAAAATTTAGTGCACTCACCCGCACACCAACATTTTTCTGCGTGACACCAAAATTTAGCGCGCACACCAGCACGCCAATATTTTTGCGCGCGACACAAAATTTTAGCGCGCGTGCCCGCACGCCAATATTTTTCTGTGCAGTGCCCAATTTTACATATCAAAAGATTTTTACTGTGCATCATGCATTTTTAGTGCGCCCTCCTACGCACATTAATTTTTATGCACATCAATTCCTCGTGAATTTCGTTGCCGAAATTGGTGCTTTTTCCTAAATTTTCCCCATTTTTACCGTAGACATTCTGCAGCTATGAAATTTGTTCATTTTCACCCTGATAACACCAGTTCAACCTATGCAACAACAAATTGTTGTGGGTTGACATTTTTGGAACGAATTTTTCCCAAACTCAATTCATGAATTGAGAATTTTAATTATTAATCTCACTCCATCTGTCATGGCTTCACTGTAACTTCAAATTCGACCAATTCCAGGTCTGAATTTGCTGGAATAGATATTAAATCAATACTGTCTCATCACTTGGCCGAATTTCTCAAATTTCCTATGAATTTAACAACAAAAAATGGGGCTTTTCCCAATTCCACGCCATTGTTGTTACTTTTTTCCATGGACGGTCTACAACTCGAAATTTGGCCACTTTGAAATAAATCCTCTGTAAAATTTCGCTTTAACTCAACTTGCTCGAGCCATCCAGGCTTAGTGTTGAAAACTGAAGCTCTGATACCATATTATAACATCCCCGACCACCCAGGCCAGGCTATGCTACTCCAGAAAACGCTTTCATTCTCTGATACCATACTGTAACATACACAACAACCAACTGAGCTATGCCACATAAATTTTTTGAACTGCATGCAATTAAAATATATACACACAAAACTCTTGCGGAACTTTATATATAAAACGTAAACATACAAATACGTTTTGTGAATGCACAGATTCATAGTGACATAATAGTAAACATATACATGCAACATATACAGACAATACCCATAAATATAAAGACAGTTATAACCACACATAGGATAAACCCATAAAAATAAACATGTAAATAATAATGCAGCATGTAAATTTATCACACAATTGACACTTATCTTGGTAAGAATATCACCAACTGCGTGCAAACCTTCCACGAACCTCCCAACCTTAGACCACAATGATCATCACTCTGAGCAGTGGGTCACCCCTGAGATGAGACTAAACCCCACCCAAGTAAAGGGATTCCTAACTAGGCTAATGGATCATAGACAACAGGAAAGGCTCTATCACAGGTGCCAACTCAAACTAACAACCTACAGTCCCTCATTCCCCACATTCCTGTCCCACCCCATGAAGTGTGCCCCTTCTCTGCTCAACAGTCCTTCGGTTGCCCCACTTCCTTTCTGGGCTTCAGCAACAGGATGGACATGAAGTCTCAGAGCCCTATAGTTTAGCACCTTTGGAAAGAAATTCCCAGCAATTCTCTCACCTTGAGAGATTGCTCGCGGGCTTGACAACCTGCCTCTTCAATATCCCATGGGCCTGACAACCCGCTTCTTCAGTCCAGCTTCCCAGCTAACTAGGTACACAAACAGGTATGATTATGGATACAGGTTTAGGTACAGTGATAGGAAGGTATGGAGGATAACTCAATGAGTGTGTGAATGATGATGGCCAGATTGACTGAATGACTGAATGATCTCCAAAATGAACTAAGTCCAAACTATATTTATGCATGTCCCCAACTTGACACTTGTCATGTTGGGAGATACTTTGGCCCACTTGTCCCCATCCTTTGGCCCACTTTGGCCCACTTGTCCAGATTGACTGAATGACTGAATGATCTCCAAAATGAACTAAGTCCAAACTATATTTATGCNTGATAGGAAGGTATGGAGGATAACTCAATGAGTGTGTGAATGATGATGGCCAGATTGACTGAATGACTGAATGATCTCCAAAATGAACTAAGTCCAAACTATATTTATGCATGTCCCCAACTTGACACTTGTCATGTTGGGAGCTACTTTGGCCCACTTGTCCCCATCCTTAGAACTTAGGATAAAATAATTATCCATACTTTATGATTTAAGTAATATTAATATAATATTCTGTTTTGGCTTAAGCTCCCTAGCTTAGCCCTTTTTCTTAACTTTTAGCCCCTTCCTTTCCCTAACTAGTGGAGTTTAGTCCCCCATACTCTTTTATCGTGGTTGGTCTATGTGCAATGATGTATTTTATATTAATGATAAGACATATACAAAAATAGGCTCACTGGCCTAATCATCACAAAACTGGCTCACCATCCTATAAAACACAACATATACACAAAGGCTCCCTGGCCTCAAAATTGCGCGCACTTAAGTTGCTACGTGTGATATCCTTGAATGTGCACACTTCATCATTCTACTGTGCAGTACATGCGCGCACTATGCCATGAAAGGTGCATACAAAAATGATATTAAACAACTCACCAGCTTAAGTACATTTTAATTTTACATTTACAATTGGGTTCGGCCTAGGGGTATTACATCTCATGTTTAAATCCAGTGTAAGCTAAGCCTCGTGATGTCACCAATTATACAATGGATTTCTCCACTCCCTTAGTCAGACACATATGTTGATTTAATATCCTTGGAGAAGTTTACTCACAAAATCCTATTCCAAGGCTCTAAATCCTAAGCTAGTTTGTGCACCTTAGAAAAATAAAATCGTTTCTAATCAATTTTAAATTATCAGCGTTACTTTTAGTGGCCTTACTTACTCAAAAAGGTGCGGTCATGAAACTAATGATGTTACGACTCAACAAGTAAAATAAATGAATATGAATACAATGCAAAGTCTTAACTTCAATTCCCAATAAATGATATTCTTTTCAAAATGGAATTCTCAATTTAGTTCTGCAATTCCAAATAAGATGCAATCTTTCTTTACATGTACTAATATCAATGATAAGAACTCAAAAGATCAAATGCCAACAATGTAAAATGCCTAATATTTTTGTATTTTCAATATAAAAGAATGAAAATGCAAGGACTAAACAACAACTTGATATAAAAACTCTACTGTATGTAAACAGAGACAAACCAAGTAGGATATCAAGAAGCAAACACCCATCCCAAGATGCAAGGAAAATCAAATGAAAAGGATGATGAGAAAGACACCGCTCAAAAATTCACCAAAGAAAGGTTTCCTGTCATTCCACAGACACTTAACAGTCATAACAGAGACCCAAGAAGACTCAACAACCATAAAAACTTACCCAACAATCATCAAACCTAGAAACCAAGAAACAAAGGGTGATGTACGCGACTGTTAAGGGGAAAAGCGCGTATATACGCCTCTTGCAGAAGGACAACACGCGTATGTATGCGACTGTCAGGTAAAAACCCATGGATATGTGTTAAAATACATCCAGGCTAAGGAGAAGGTTAAGAAACTCAGACTCAGAATGAACAGAGGCTGTCAAGCA
Organism: Picea sitchensis; assembly: GCA_010110895.2. Taxonomy (NCBI): domain Eukaryota; kingdom Viridiplantae; phylum Streptophyta; class Pinopsida; order Pinales; family Pinaceae; genus Picea; species Picea sitchensis. The sequence continues at coordinate 67,015 of SNQJ01S0014614.1, forward strand.
GCTAGACGACAAGAAACTCAATATAAACGAGAGCAATCAAAGGAGAAAAACACTCCAAACCCTGAAAATAAGATTTTATCCCCATAATGGTCGCCAATTATGTTACGAGGAAAATCTCTCTATGGATAGGGGTAAACCACAAGAGATGGAAATGACTACAGAAATCAACTCTAATCTCAGGTATGCTATATAAACAAATATGCCAGCAAGACAAGATAAAAGGCCTACCTCGTCCAAACGTTCGATGAAGTCCACTGTTGAGCACTTGACTCAAAGAAATACACTTGCAACATGTCCTCAACAACCAAGAAACTCAAGCATATGGTGATAATATATAATGTTAGCACATTCAATAGAATAATCCGTCAACATTCATAACAAATACGCCCATGGAATAACAATTCAAATATTTTCAAGATATTAATTGGACGAGAAAAGAGTATTTCTATTAAAATGTAATCAACATAAGTGAATGAATTACAAACTTCCATGTCGACACTGTTCAAAACCGAGAAACTAAGTCCCTTCTAGTTGGGCCTCCACCACTTCAATCCTCCACTAAAGGCAAGCTCATATAAGAGATACAATGAGGTTCTCAATCAAGTAGGGAAGAGCTTTGGGGTTGAACAATGTGTTCAGACTTAAAAGTACAAAGGGATGCAAGCTCAATATGAAGTGAATAATTTCTCCAGACTATCTTTGCTCTCAAAGTTGAATTCTTCTCCTCTTTTCCATAGCTTGGATTTGTCCCATTTATAGCCTTCAAGTGGAACTGAAGGGCCGAGTCAGAACATTTCCAGTATATGGAAGGCCAAGGATCATGGATCTCGTGACGTGACATGGAAACCCGACACCATTTTTTAATTTTGAGCACAAAACCCGATGTACATGGGATGTAGTGGTGCAACTTGCATATACACATGTTGTACAATAGGTAGGGCGCGCATATGTGCAAAAATAATGTTTCTTAGCTCTGGGATTTGCAAAAAGGGACTTAAAGTCTGCATAGGGAAATGGAAAAAGGCCCTCTGTGCAAGTTTGCATAGGGTGAGGCAAATCTTGCTATAACAAAAGGAATTAGAAGAAAAGTGCTAAAAATATATAAATCCTATTTTATGGATATTTTTTTTGAGTTTAATAGATGAAGTGAAGATATCTCTTAAAATTCATCATCTACTGACTTCTCTTCCTAAAAAGTTGGATTTTAGAAAAATAACCTAAAATTTATTGGAAAAGATGATCAAGAGAAATCATTCAACACTATTTATTAAGCCTTTGAAAACTTATTTTTAAACTTCAAATTTTTTCCACATCTAACCACTCATACATATTCAACTTCAATTCCACAAGAGGATTCCTCACAAGAGTATGAGGAAATTAGGGCCACAAACGGCTAATATTTTCTCCTTTTGTCATTGGACACCTTTATACATCAAATTTTATCCTTGGTTTGTTTGTTTACTTTTCTTTATCATTTAATATTTAGAGAAAACACATTAGAAAGACATTAATTGATGTTAACTAATCCAATATCTGAGAGGAAAATATCAGGATGAGTGGAGGTATCATTTCCACGTGGTAGAGAAATGGTAAGTGAGCACTAAAAGTGACCAGTTGAAATGACGTACTTCTATATTCCAAGATAATGTAAGTCTTTAGAACATGGATTTCTCCTCCAACAGTTTGTCAGGTAGAATACCCATGTCATTGGAAAATATCAAAATGCCTAGGCACTTGAAATTTTCTTTCAACAAATTTCTAGGGGAAGTACCTAAAGGTAGAGTTTTCAAAAATCTTAGTGCCATGATCTTTATGGAAATATTGGTCTTTGTGGACCTTGGGTACATTTGTCACCGTGCTCTGCTTGCAAACATAAAAGTGTTTCACACCTAAAAAGAGTCACCATGCATGGTGTTGCAGTGGCAACCACTATTGTATCATGTTTGTTTTTGGGAACCTCGTGGAGACAAAATTGCAAGAGACATGTTCTTAGAGATATTTGGACACCCTTAAATGTGGGGCACTAAATAAATTACTATTTATATCTCATCATTGCAATCAAGGAATTTAGTGCCACTAACTTGTTAGCAGTTGGTAGTTTTGGGAAAGTGTACACAAGGGTTCTGATTGATGGCACAATGGTAATTGTGAAGCTTCTCAACTTGGAAAATAAAAGGGATCAATAGACTTTTGACAAGGAGTGTAAATTTTTGGGTAGAATTTAGGCAATGAAATCTGATTAAAATCATAACCTCTTATTAGAGCTCCAAATCAAAGTCTTGATATTTCCATTAATGCCAAACACAGTCTACAAATGTGGTTATATCCCATTGGGGAAGTAGAAAGTGGTTTGAGTTTGATTCAAAAGTTGAATATAGAAATACACATTGCACATTTCATGGAATATATCCATCATCATTGTTTCATGGAAGTGAGCCATTGCGATTTGAAACCTTGGATTGTGCTTCTAGGAAAAGATATCACAATATACTTAGTAGATTTCTACCATATGTTTTCAAAGTACAAGTATTCCACTTTCACTTCCACACATGAACTCAAAGGATTTGTAAGCTATGTTCCTTCAGGTAAGTATTATTTGAGATTGATAAAATGTTAGGCAATGCCACGAGTTTGCTATTTATATTAAAAATTGTGAATAAAAAACCTTCCAATGAGCATGTCTAGATGTGGATTATGAATTGAGTGGATGTGTCATAGTAAAAGGTGAATTTTATAGAGATGGGATAGTGCTATTGGAGATTCTCAATGAAAACAATCCCACCCACAACATGTTTATAGAAGGAACTAAATTCCAAAAATTGGTTAATAATGCTTTCCAAACCTGGGGAAGTGGTCTACAATAGTCTATTGAGGAGGACTAGTACAAGCATTGAAGAAGCTAAGGATTTAAACTTCCTCAATTAGTTAATAAGTATGGGTTTTATTTTCACAAAAGACTCTCATGAAGGATGACCTATTATGATGGACATTGTGGGTACACTACACAATATTAGAGAGATTTTTTTGGGAGCTACATGCATTCCAAAATTCATATGAAATATAACACATTTGCTACGTAGTAGAAGTACTACTCACAATACGTGGGAAGACAAAATTTCTTCTACATTCTAGTCTATTGTAAAGGAGAAGTGGTTGTATAATTGAACCGTGAAGTAATTTAGGTCCATTGACATTAGTTCCATCTAGTTTTAGTCTTATTTCCCTATCCTTCTCTATGTAGACTATTTGTTTCACTCTTATTACCCTCTCCTTCTCTATGTAGCATGTCCATTGTTGAGTGCATGAGCATGAACAATAAAGTTAGACATGTTGTGAAAGGCATATTCCAAATGTTTCTACAATCATAAAATCCCTTATCCTAATCTTAGGAAACTTTTTATGCATATCAATGTTATTGTTCAATATCCTTCTACATCTGTAACACACATTATATATACAAATAATAATAATAATAATAATAATAGTCAATTAAGGGACACTAAGGGACACATCCCTTCATGAATAGTTTCCATAAGTGCCTTTAGGATTTGTATATATACGACACTATCATTGTATCTTCAAGTATCTCATATATCATTCATACTTATTTAAATATATTTACTATCCTTAATGGATTATTGTGTACTATCCTATTTGTATTGGATATTTTCTATATGAAAATTATATGTTCATTACATTGGTATCAGAGCCTCATTTTTCTTCTCTTGGGCTTTGGCCATAAACCCTCTTTTCATACCTTGTCTGATTTTTCCTTTGGCCACCTCCATTTTTAAGAGATTCTCTCTCTCTAGGTCACTGACCACAACATGCCTTGGGCCAATTTAGGTTTATAATTCTGTTGAAGAAATTATTCCAATTTAAGTTGATGAAATAACAAGATGATCATTTCTCAACTCAAACAAAAATATCTGGAAATTTGGTTTGGTATTACCATTGTGAACCATAAAAAAAAACGAGAACACACCAAGAATAACTGGTTCAAAAATAAACATAGTAGATATTACAATTCAAGAAGAAAGAAAAAAAAATTAATATATCTATATATATATATATATATATCTAAACCATAATCTATTATATGTATACAAATTTTCCTTCCTACCCTAATCGACGGGAGAAACAATAGATTGATGTTGACGACCCACTAGAGTAGAATATCGAAGGTTTATTATGGGGGGACACTATCGAGGAAAGACACAAAAATGACATAAGCATTAAACCACTGGTCCTTTTCAACAAAAAAAAAAAAAAATCCCCAAATTTCCATCTTATCGAAGGATAATGGGTTGCCAGTGTCGATAGGGTAATCTCATCATCGCCCAAAAAAATCAAATCGCAGGTTGTCGTGATGGTTGAATAAGGGTTCAATAAAAAAGTTAAAAAGATTACATATATCGGGTGTTGAATTCAAGAAGACCCACTAGTGAAGGGAGGTGATTTTCCATAATCAACAACAATATAAGTCACGACCTTACCAAAGATGAATTGGTCAATCTGACACCAAATAAATATAAAAATGTCAATATAAGGTGACATTTTCATTTAAAATTATATCATATTTAAAAGGGTTAATATTTCAACCTAAGATTATAAAAAAGGGGTATAAAATAATATTTAAAAGTATAAGGAATAAAGTGGTATTCCAAAAAGTTAAAGTGGAGAAATAAATGAGACATATATTGAATAATCGGAAAACAAGAAGCTGTGAATAATGAATTCAATATATAAATCTAAATTTTGGACTAAATGTCATTTTTGTGAAATGGAGTTTGAGTATATGATAACTTTTAAAAATCATAATCGCTTTTGTCTGATTTGTGGGAAATCATTTATTATGGAAGAATATTAAGATAACTCACAAATGCAATGACTAATATTAAAAGTTGATTTGGGACATATAAAAAGAGCAATAGAAAATTACAGTTTGAAATTGAGAAGGATCAATATTTTAATGGGTTAACAGAGAAATATAATCTTTACTTCAAAGAGCGTAATTGAGAATTCATTGCACAAATTGAAGAACTAAAAAAATAAAAATAAAAAATGGATGAAAACTTACTAGAACGAGATAAAGAAATATCACGATTAAAAAATCATAATCAAAATTTACTGGTCAAAATCAGGAAGTCAAAAGACAAGAAGGAAGAGAATAAAAATTCAAAACAAGAAAATCAAGGTCTCAAAGAGAAATTAACTGAAAAAGAGGAAGAAAGATTTTGCCTAAGGAACCTTAATTAGAAGTTACTTGAACAAATTAAAATCTTAAAGGATGAAACAAAGGAGGATCTAGAATAAAAAGATAAAGACAACAAGTCATAAAATAAGGAAGAACTTTTACGTTTAAAATGGCGTAATCAATATTTCCTAACACAAATTAAAAAACTTAAGCATGATAAGAAGTATTTACAAGAAGAGCTAGATCACAAAATATCATTAGTCGATAAAGAAACGATGACTGACCCAATAGAGAAATTATTAGACATTCGAATTCTGACATTAGAAAAAGGAACGAATACATAGTCATTAAGTGTTCAAATTCAAAATAATGCTTATATTGACAAATCATTACAAACATCAAAAGAAGATGGTTCCAAGCAAAACTCACAAGAGATTTGGATGCCTTATCGTCATCCAAATCAGAAAATTTGTTATGGGAAATGACAATATCAAAAGATATATAAACAACATTATTCTTAAAGACAAAGAAACTACAAATTTATAAAAGAAGATAGACAAAATCGACAACTTGTTTGGAAGTTGAAAATCATAATTTCCATCAAAATAATCGATCAAAAAAAAGTTCCAATAAAGATCAATTTGGGGTGGAACGATTCACAACCAATGCAACAATTTGGCTTGGATATTCATAAACTTATCATCTTTTTTGTCGAGTGTCACAACTACAAGAACGAAGGATCTTGAGAAGACATTGCGAGCCAAAACAGGAGTTAAAGAGAAGATTTTAAGTAATTATTCTTTGAGGATAAAGCATTTTTAAGAGGAAGGCAATGTAATATACATAATAATGATAATAATAATAATAATAATAGTTAATTAAAGGACACTAAGGGACATATCCCTTCATGAATAGTTGCTATAAGTGCCTTTAGGATTTGTATATATATGACACTATCATTGTATCTTTAGGTATCTCATATATAATTCATACTTATTCAAATATATTTACTATCCTTAATGGATTATTGTGTACTATCCTATTTATATTGGATATTTTCTATATGAACATGATCTGTTCATTACAACATCTATAGTAAAATGCATTGCAATTTGATTTTATTTGTGTTGTTTGGGCCATATAAATATACCAAGGTCCAAGAGATTTGTATTTGTTTTAAAGGATTAAAGGGAAGGTTAGCACTTTTGTTTCGACAACCATCCATGAAGTTGCTAATTCAAATAAAGATCACAAACATGTTGACAAAGATGAAACCTTATATACTTTTTCTATATATTAATTATATTTCTCTTTTACACTATCACTTTGAATCCACAATTGTGGGTGATCTAGGTGGATATTGGTGGCCACCCACCTATTCCAATTGGGCCCTCTTGTTCATTTTTGTTCAACATGTTCTTTTGTACTTATTTGTAATTGTGGGTTCTACACTTCTGGGGATGCCTGAAGCCCCACACATTCTCCAAGTGGATACTAGTGTCCTCTTGCCTAATCCAACTAGCTTTATTGTATGTTTTCATGTCAGCACATCTTGTTGTACTTCCAGGGCCGTTTTGGGGTCCTAAACATTGTTTTTATGGCTCTCCATAGTCAAACTGTAGAAGGAGTTAGAGTTTGATGGTGTAATGTGTATCTCTCTAAAAGACCTTTCCAATGGGCTATCATGCACCTAAAACAGAGGTTGTATGCAAAATTTATGACCCTGGGAAGTTGAGGTACAAACTTACACCAACTTACCCATAGGGGCCCACATGAATTTTGACATTTCACCTTCTAGGGTTAGGTTTTTGGATGTCCAGGGTTTTGGCATTCATGAGTAATATCAAAAAGGCCTCTGGAGCCTCATTGTAATCCATTCTACTTAGACAGATGTGCATAGCAACCACATCTCTTCTCAGAGATAGCTACCACCATTCGAGCAAGTGTTTCAGTTCTGTAGTTTTACAGTTTCGACCTATTTCATTATTCAATAGAAGATATTGTTCACTGGATATTTGTGTTATTCTTTATATCTCTATGTTTATTGTATTCAGTCTATTAATCAGTTCGTTCTGCTCCTAAATCATATCAGCGGTATCAGAGTGGTCTGCTCTTCATTTATTTTTCTTCGTGCATGTCCCTGACAAGATCTGGGTATAAGAAGTTGGGACTCGAACCAATCGATCCATTACAAGATCGACTGCACTGAGCCCGAAAACAACACATGGGGGATGAAAATAAATATGATGGAGTAGGAGATCCTGTTAAAATGTTGCTCGAGGAAGCCCTCGCACGAAAAAGGGATGAAATGATGGACAACTTTGTGTAGATCCTTCAACGAATGCCCACAAGAGAAGCATATTCATCAAGCGGCCATGCAACCCCCTTCAAGGTACAAGTAAATTTTCATATTCCATTATTTGAAGGACTGATAGATGCGGATGCTGTAGATGAATGTTTGAATCTACTCTGTTAGCTCCCAAAATGAACCCGCCCCTATGGTCGCATTTTGTGGTGGATAGCATGGCTATTGGTAGTTCTCTCAAATTAGTTTTGAGTTTTTCTAACTGCAAGACTTAGGTTTTGATTTTGTCTTAGAAATAAGATGACCCATAAAGGTCTTCTCTTTAAAATTTTCATAAAATGTTTTCAACAGCTAACGTGTGCTTAAAAGATGATGATTAGCTGGTGAAAGTGGAAACTTTCAACAGCTAAGGAGAATTTCTCACAGGTCGTTAGCTGGTGAAAGTGGGGACTTCCAAACATCCAAAGAGCATTTCTCACGGGTTGTGCACTGGTGAAAGTGATGACTTTCAACAGCTAAGGAGCATTTCTCATGGGATTGTGTGCTGGTGAAAGTGATGACTTTCAGTAGCTAAGGAGCATTTCTCACAAGATTGTGCACTGGTGAAAGTGGCAGTTTTCAACAGCTAAGGAGCATTTCTCACGGGCTATTAGCTGGTGAAAGCGGGAATCACATGCGTTTTATCCACATTTTGAAAATCAAATGATGATACGATCAACCCACGTCATGCAAATCAAGAAGGATGCGTCGGTGAAAGTGGGTAATGATGGAAACTCGGGTTTGCACGTCGAAATAGGATTACAAAGCGGATCTTGTTCAGTGACGCATGATTCACACTCATGGCGTCGGAAATGGAAAATCCAAATCCATTATCACAGGGATGGGAGATGTACTACCTGTCTGACAACATCAAATCGGTTCGTCACTTCCCCAATACGCATCATTCACGAATGTTTGTTAAATTTCTAATGTTGAAAGACAGAGCCAAGTGCATTCACCAGCACAAGACCTCGGCCCGGATATCATTTTGTTGTGTTGTATGTGCATAATCGTTTGGGATTTTGGGTTGCATATGGCGAGGAGACACAGTGGGTATTTACTAAGAAAATAGTTAGACAGTCTATCTTTCCTACAGACGCATCCAGAAGTCCAGAAACACTTCTCAAAAGCAGGTTGCATCGAATTTGTTGAGAGGCTGCAGAATGGTTGTCACCAGTCGACAGCAGAGGCTTTTGCTAAAACATTTGATGGGAATAAGGCCTGTGTTGGGTCCTTGGAAGTCATTGTGGATGAAGGTGCCATCACTACAGTGACCATCTTACCAAGATCGGGCCAGAGTTGGTTCAAAACGACTCCCACCAAAAAACTTAAATTTCAGAGAATTTTTAAAAGAATGATGCCTAAACTTGCAGGGCACTTTTCAATCCCTTCCCGAGCTCCAAATGAAGATTTGAAAACACCATTGGAAATCTTAGGATTTCTAGATGTCGATTGACTATTCAGGCATGAAAAATGGATTTTCTATGACCGAGAAATTCGATTTTGAAAAATCTGCTCTTTTCACCAGCTAATTCGCCGAAAATTTTGCTAGTTAGCTGGTGAAAGCTCTGCCTTCCACCAGCTTAGGAGCGAATTTGTCGGTAAATAAGCTGGTGAAAGCCTGTCATGGCCAGAATGTTATGGTTTTCACCCAGATCATAAATTTTTGCATGAGAATGAATTGAAACCTCTTCTAAGGCTTTATTAATGAATTATCAAATCTATCTAATCAACCACTTTTGGAAAATGAAGAGATCAATCCCATATTTCAAGGAGCTAAGTCTTTTATCAAGTCGATCAACATGAAATCAAGCAGTCAAAGAAAATAGTAAATGCACATGCGGCAATAATTCAAGCGATACAGGCTGAGCTACACATCATCAGATTTCAACCCAAGATTCGAGGTAGCAATTAAAGGAAATTTTTCCTGATTATATGGTAGAGTATCCCTGTTTTGAGACATCCTTTTTAAAGACAGCTGGCAACATCTTTGTAAAACAAGATTTCAAAGGCAGTTCGAGATCTTTATCATCCAGATTTTTCTAGATTTCAAAATAGCCTTGACTCCATCTTTCTAGCATCCGAGATTTTCAAGATAGTGTTGTTTTTAGATTTACATTTTTTGTCAGGACTTCTTTTATATATGATAGTTTTGTTTGTACAAGTGTCAATGATTGTAACTGATTTCTAATTTTAGAAAGAAGAAGGTTGACTCGAGCCTTTAGAGGATAAAGGGTATCTTTTCCTATATAAACAGGCATAAAACAGAGTTAAAGGGTGGAGTGTTGAATACAGAAATGATATATTGTAAACAGGCCCATAGATGCTAATACTAAATCACAGGTTTCTCTCTCTTTTGATGTCAGTTTTTTCCACCTTCTTTCTGTACTTTTATTGAGTTGTCTAGCCTTGAATGATTGTTATCTCATTGTTTGGCTCATAACTTGGTAAACAGTTTCTTTATTGTTTATTAGACCCTACATGGTGTACTGGATTATAATCAATTTGTTCTTCACCCACTTAAAGTTATCTACTGATTATCAATCTTTAAGAGCACTGGTTCATTTGATTACCATCTTGACTGTCTGAATACCATATTTGAATTGAGTTATCCCATTGATCCATTTACACAAAATACAAAAACATTTTTACTTGAAGTTGCCAAGCACCTTTGGTCAACAACTACAAAGGGTTTCTTGGAGTGATAACAAATTGGCGCCGTTGCCGGGGAGAGGAGATTGAAGCTCAGCTTCCTTGGGACACGACATAGATCCAGCTTTGATGATAGACAAAGCCTGGACATTCACTTGGTTGTAATTTTCTATCTGGCGACTCCACGTTCAAAGAATCCACTGGGGAGGATCCTGTTGATAAAAGATGAAGAGGCTAAAGTCAAGATCCAGGTATCAGTTCATTATTTTGCTTCATGAACTATTGTTTTTCTTCATCAGCTCTTTCATGCTTTTCCCTGCGTGTGTAAAGAGAATTATTTTCTGCTTTGTATATTCAAAAAATCATCATCCTTCTTGTATATATCCATCTTTAGAAGAGGAAATACTGCAGCCCTGCATTGTAGATGTAGATTCGGTAACTTTACCTAAGCCCGTTCACAAAGATTATCATTGTATTTCTTTTCCTTCAGAATCTGATCAGCCATGTGACCTTGAAAAGATAGAAATTGTTTCAGACCCTGTCCAGATCTCAGCCCCTCTAGCCATAATTTCTGAACCTGATCAACAACTTACCATCTTTCATGATCAGCCCACAACTTTTCAAGATAAGATCTGGATGAAGATGTTCAAACCTTTACAACTACCCCATATTCTTCATCCTTATTCTGATGACTGTTATGAATATCTCCCTTTGTTTTCTNTGAATATCTCCCTTGGTTTTCCGGAGAGAGTCAAGCGTCAGCTGAGAGACACTTGGAATCCTTTTTGGATTTTGTTGATAGTTTTTCAATTGCACATGAAGATGTGATCATGAGAATGTTTTCGAAATCTTTGATCAAAGATGATGCTACATGGTTTAAGGGTCTGAGAGCTGATTCAATTGGCTCTTGGATTGAGTTCTCTAATGCTTTCCTGAAGTATTGGGGTGAATACAAATCTCTAGATTCTTACCTTGCTGATTTCTATGCTTTGAAACGAGAGCAGAATGAAGCCTTGCCTGTTTTCAATAGAAGGTTTTACCGTGTTTATCATGACATGCCTTCGGAGGTCCGACCTACAAAAACATTTACCATGATATATTATATTATGGGTCTTTGTTCAGATCTTGTCCTTCTTCTCCTAGAATGGAGCTCTCCATCCTTAACTCGGTTATTTGAAGATGCTCAAGAAGTAGAGGAGAACATTTGTGCTTCTCGAAGGATCCGAGGTCGAGATTTCTTTGAAAATCTACAAGCACATGAGCAAGCAGAATGTCATTATACCTTAGATTTTGAGCAGAAGAATAACAAGGTTGGAACAATTTTAGAACAACAGTGAGTATGTGAGCTCTTTTTAGATTCGGAACTGAATTTTTCAACAGTTTCAGAGTACTCCAGAGACAGGTATGAATTTGAAGTTTATGATCAATTTGCAAATCAGAATGAATCTATGATAACCAATGATTGCATTGAAAACTACATGTTCCTAGCTGATCATAATCCTTGTCATTTAAACATTGCTCTATCATCATCCACTAAGGACTGTTCTGAAGAAAACAGTAAGTATGAAACAGATAAGGAACAACAGCCTGAAGGTGAGTACATTTCAGATTCAGAATTAGATTCTTCAGTATGTGCAGAGTTTTCCAGAGATAGCTATGCTTGTGAAGTTTATGATCAATTTGTAAATCAAGAAGAGCCTATGATGACTGATGATTGCATAAGAAATTATATATTCTTAGCTGATCCTAATTCATGTGATGGAAATCTTGTTTTGTTGTCCTTTTGTGAGCATTATTCTGATAAGGAAATTGTAAATTTTGATGATCACAAGTTGATCTCAAGAGGACAAGAAGATGATCAGTCTTCTTGTAGAGGAACAGTCATGGCTGAGCAAGAGGCTGCCATAGATGTGCAGTTTTTTCCCTTGAAGCAGCATGTTTCTTATCTTCTTTTCAAGGATCCAGTGGCAGCCTTCATGGACTTATACTTTTCAGAGAACCTGGAGATTTCAGATTTCCTTAGCTTGCTGTTGTTTGTGGGTAAGTACGGTTTCATGAATGAGTTCTTATCACTGTTGTTGCATGACAAACATTATTTGCTGATTAGTGACAAAGACAAGATTTCTTCAGTATTTAAATTGCTTGGATGGCTACTATGGAAATCAGCATTCACTTAACAAGTGGCAGAGCTGGTTAGTGTAGGAGTAGGACATAAGCTCGCTGCCTGAGCATTTCCAGATTGCAGCAGAAATAATAGTTAACATTGGTTGAATAAAGGCAGGTTTTGAAGGTATTCAAAGACCAGTTGCACAGAGCTTGAGAGTTTTCAGAGATTGGTTTCACAGGCTAATTGACTCCATGCCCAATGCCAAAGGCAGCCAGATGACTCCATGCCCAACATAAAAGGCGACTGGAACTACTAGGTTCTTGGTCACCTCACAGGGAGATGCCCATCCCAGTTGGAGCCAAATGTTAGCTCCCAAAATGAACCCGCCCCTATGGTTGCATTTTGTGGTGGATAGCATGGCTATTGGTAGTTCTCTCAAATTAGTTTTGAGTTTTTCTAACTGCAAGACTTAGGTTTTGATTTTGTCTTAGAAATAAGATGACCCATAAAGGTCTTCTCTTTAAAATTTTCATAAAATATTTTCAACAGCTAACGTGTGCTTAAAAATGATGGTTAGCTGGTGAAAGTGGCAACTTTCAACAGCTAAGGAGCATTTCTCACAGGTCGTTAGCTGGTGAAAGCGGGGACTTCCAAACATCCAAAGAGCGTTTCTCACAGGTTGTGCGCTGGTGAAAGTGATGACTTTCAACAGTTAAGGAGCATTTCTCACGGGATTGTGCGCTGGTGAAAGTGATGACTTTCAATAGCTAAGGAACATTTCTCACGGGATTGTGCATTGGTGAAAGTGGCAGTTTTCAACAACCAAGGAGCATTTATCATGGGCTATTAGCTGGTGAAAGTGGGAATCACGTGCGTTTTATCCACGTTTTGAAAATCAAATGATGGTATGATCAACCCACGTCATGCAAATCAAGAAGGATGCGCCGGTGAAAGTGGGTATTTATGGAAACTTGGGTTTGCATGTCGAAATAGGATTACAAAGTGGATCTTGTTCAGTGATGCATGCTTCACACTCATGGCGTCGGAAATGGCAAATCCGAATCCATTATCGCAGGGATGGGAGCTTTACTACCTGGCTGACAACATCAAATCGGTTTGTCACTTCCCCAATACGCATCATTCATGGATGTTTGTTAAATTTCTAATATTGAAAGACAGAGCCGAGTGCTTTCACCAGCGCAAGACCTCGACCCGGATAGCAGTTTGCTGTGTTGTATGTGCAGAATCGTTTGGGATTTTGGGTTGCAGATGGCGAGGAGACGCAGTGGGTCTTTACTAAGAAAAGAGTTAGACAGTCTATATTTCCTACAAACACATCCAAAAGTCCAGAAACACTTCTCAAACGCAGGTTGCATCGAATTTGTTGAGAGGCTGCAGAATGGTTGTCACCAGTCGACAGTAGAGGCTTTTGCTAAAACATTTGATGGGAATAAGGCTTGTGTTGGGTCCTTGGAAGTCATTGTGGATGAAGCTGCCATCGCTGCAGTGACCATCTTACCAAGATCGGGCCAGAGTTGGTTCAAAACGACTCCCACCAAAAAACTTAAATTTCAGAGCATTTTTAAAAGAATGATGCCTAAAATTTCAGGGCACTTTTCAATCCCTTCCCGAGATCCAAATGAATATTTGAAAACACCATTGGAAAGATTAGGATTTCTAGATGTCGATCGACTATTCAGGCATGAAAAATGGATTTTCTATGACTGAGAAATTCGATTTTGAAAAATCTGCTCTTTTCACCAGCTAATTTGCCGAAAATTTTGCTAGTTCGCTGGTGAAAGCTTCGCCTTCCACTAGCTTAGGAGCGAATTTGTCGGTAAATAAGCTGGTGAAAGCCTGTCACGGCCAGAATGTTATGGTTTTTTCCCGAATCGTAAATTTTTGCATGAGAATGAATTGAAACCTCTTCTAAGTCTTTATTAATGAATTATCAAATCTATCTAATCAGCCACTTTTGGAAAATGAAGAGATCAATCCCATATTTCAAGGAGCTAAGTCTTTTAGCAAGTCGATCAGCATGAAATCAAGCAGTCAAAGAAAATAGTAAATGCACATGTGGCAATAAGTCAAGCGATATAGGCTAAGCTACACATCATCATATTTCAACCCAGGATCAATGGGATAACTTGCTCGAAGGGTATTTTTCGGTCCATAATTTTTTCGATACGGAAAAGATCACTTTTTCACTCCTCAAGGCCATTCCCCATGTTAAAGATTGGTGGGATACTTACTATGAGAAAATGGCCATGGAGGAATATGAAATGTTTTTGGTGGCCCCTACATGGGATTAAAGAACAATACTACCCTTTTAGAAGCTACGAGGACCAGTACACCAGATGGACCACCCTACGTCAAGAAAGGGACCAGACAGTACCAGATTTCACCAATATTTTTCATACCCTATGCACCAAATTGGGTATCAAAGACTCTAAGAATCATTTGGTGCTCAAATACCGCGACTGTTTGCATAGATACATTCAAACATAAATGGAGTTTCTGGACATCGCCTCATTGGGCACGACTTATAGATACACTATCAAGATCGAGCATAAATTTAAGCAAAAAAGGTGAGAGTTTGGATATCCAAACCCTCACAGTCAAAGCAGGGCAAAGGAAGCCCCAACCCACACAGCAAGGGACCAATTCGAGATGGTCTCCCTCAGGACAACCAGTCCAAGCCGCAACATAAGAAGGGAAATGAGAAGACGAATAAGGACACATGAAAATTGTGTGAGTACCATAAAATCCCTTGGCACAACACAGAAGAATGCCGCTCCAAGAAGTCCCTCATGAACGAACTGAAGGATTTTGAGTTAGAGGTTGATTCTGATTCTGAATCAAATCCTGAAGGAGGAAAGCAGATTATCAATGCTGAACCCAGTGCCACTGTCACTACCACCAAAGTACGACCAAGCAAACTAGAAGAACTAGAGGAAGGGGAACACCTCTTTCACTCACAGATGTGGGTAAAGGGGGCTCCGCTTCATTTCATTGTTGATAGAGATAGTTAGAAGAACCTGATTTCAATAGAGGTCGTCAAGCATCTTGACATGCCAACGAAACCACACCCACATCCCTACACCATCGGCTAGCTTAGCAAAGAAAGAGATATCCATGTCAACCAACAATGTCATCTGCCTTATGAAATCAAGCCTTTCAAACTATCTTATATTTCTCCCCTTGAAGTTTTTGATGTTCTTTTAGGACAACCATATTTGTTGAAGCGTCATGTTGTGTATGAGTCTAGACCCACAGTGTTATTATTACTTTGGGTAGACAATTGTATAGGATACCAGAAGTAGCACCACCTACTATTATTTATTTAATATTTTCTAAGAAATGCAGTAAGGTCATCTCATAGACTGGGAAGTTTGTCTTCTTTGTGATCCATACTCACAGTAAGCAGAAGGTCACTGACACATCCGTGGACTCTACACAGAGCCTCTCTCTACAATAGAATCAAGTGGATGAGATCGTGGAAGAATACAAAGACATCTTCTCCTCACCTACAGGGGTATCAACACACTTCCAAGTCAATCATCCAATTGATCTGACCCCCGACACACCTCTACTTAATGGACCAGTCTATAATCACTCATTGATGGAAAATGATGAAATTAGGCAACATATCCAAGAGTTTCTTCAAAAGGGGCACATCAGACCCAACTCCTCCCCTTGCAGAAGCCTTATTGTACTGGTGCAGAAGAAAGAAGGGACATGGAAACTCTACATTGATTACAGAGCCTTAAACAAAATCACAGTCAGGAACCGATACCCCATTCCTAGGATTTATGAGCTTCTTGACCAACTCAAAGGGGAAAATTTCTTCAGCAAGATTGACCTAAAGTCCAACTACCACTAGGTTCCCATCTAACCAATAGATGTATGGAAGACAACCTTCAAATCTAAAGAAGGTCTCTTTGAATGGCTAGTCATGCCCTTTGGCTTAATAAATGCACCAACCACTTTCATGAGGTTGATGGATGATATATTGAGACCCTTCACCAACTCCTTTTTGGTGGTATATTTGGATGACATCCTCATCTTCAACAGGACGTGGGAGGAGCACATGCGACATATTCAACAGGTTTTGAGCACTCCGCGACAACACAAGCTATATGCCAACTTGGAAATTGGCATGAAAAGGGTCGAATACTTGGGCTACATTGTTGATGAGCATGGGGTACATGTTGATCCATATAATATCCAAGTCATCCACGATTGGCTAGCCCCGACCACACTGACCGAGCTTCAGATCTTCTTGGGACTAGCCAACTTCTACGGATGGTTCATGTTGGGATTCTCCCATATTGCATGGGCCCTCATCCAAGTGACCAAGGGCAGTGGTAGGGCCAAGTTTGTGTGGGGGAAGGAGCAACAATGAGCATTCGATGATCTAATGAATCACTTATTCTTAGCTCTAGTACTCTCCTTCCCGATCTGCAGTAACCGTTCAAGATTGAGACTGATGCATCTAACTATGCTATGGGCATAGTTATCACTCAACATGGGCATCCAGTGGAATACCATAGTGAGACACTCTCAGACACTGTTCGGAAATACCCCACCTATGATAAAGAAATGTTTTCCATTGTACAATCCTGTTGTCAATGGAAACATTACATTATGGGAAAACAGACGATCATACACACTAATCACAAGCCTCTGCAGTTCATACAGACACAGGAGAAATTGCAGAACGACCGCCATCAGATGTGGTCCACCTACCTATAACAGTTCCATATCAACATCAAGTATAAGGCATGTATCTCTAATTGTGCCACTAACTGCCTCAGTCGGCCTCCTGTGGCTGCACTCACTATTGTGCTCCATTCCTGTGGACATGAAGCATCTGAGTGGCCCCAACTTTATCAACAAGATCCAGACTTCGCCATCACCTATAAACTCTTGGGTACATGTGCAACTATCATCAATTTTCACATTTAAAACAAAATCTTATGCCACTTGGGCCATATCTGTGTTCCTACAAGCGAGCGTGCAAAGCTGATTTGGGAATCCCACTACAGTTGGGTGGCAAGACATTTTAGCTTGGAGAAAATTGTGGCCAATATATTGGATCTTGCACTGCCTATGCCATTTCCAAGCCAACCATCAAGAATAAATTCTTATACACCCCTCTTCCTATTCTCAATAAGCCTTGGAAATCCATCTCAATGGATTAAATGTCTGGCTTGCCGTCCACCAAGAAAGGAAATGACTATGTATTTGTTGTCGTTGATCGGTTTTCGAAGATGGACATCCTCACAGCCTGCAAGAAGAATATCACAGTGATAGATACTGCCAATATCTTCTATGAATGAGTGTGAGTCTAGTTTGGGATACCATAGACCATCATCTCCGATCGGGACAACAAGTTCCTTAACACATTTTCGTCGAGTCTCTGGTCTCTGTTGGACACCAAGCTCATAAAATCCACTGCTTTCCACCCCCAAACCGATGACCAAACAGAGGTCGTCAATCGAATGATTATGCACATCCTTCACATGTACAATTCTAAGCATCCACATACATGGGATGAGAGTCTCCCCTATTTTCAACACAATTGCAATAAGGCTCTCCATAGCTCCACCGGCCATAGCCCATTTCAGGTGGGTCTGGGATTCCAACCCTTTGATGTTGAGATTCCTCTTGCCACCACACAAAAAAACTCTTCCCATGATCAGTATGTGATCGACAAATCCACTAGATTCATTGAGCAGGTTCAACACATTTGCCAACAGGTCCAGGAGATTTTGCATAAATTCAATGCTAAGTACAAGCAATGCCATGATCAACACAGGGTACCACACCAGTTTCAATTTGGCGAAAATTTTTGTTTAGATTTGCAGAAGGAGCGTCTCATGGGGCCCCATCGGAAGCTTCACCCACTTCACTATGGGCCTCACACTATCACCAAGCCTGTGGGTAGCAATGCTTTTGAGCTCAACACTCCACCCTTCCTTGGCCTGCATCTAGTGTTCAATGTGGACCTCCTTCGACCATATTTTCCACCATTATTGGACACCACAGAGATCGCAGAATAACTGACACCAACATATCTCAACCTTGACTGCATGGAAAAATCCTCCACTTATCGGATAGTGGACACATAGGTCAAGGGAACTCGTCAACAGAGGATCCAACTTTATCGAGTTATCAAGGAAGGGAAACTCCTACAACAAGGCAAGTGGCTCACCTGGGGCCAACTCCAATAGAATTTTCCTCATCTGATGGGGGAAATCAACACAATGTATACCATTGCTTCCTAAGGGGGGAGGATTGATCCAGGTGGATATTGGTGGCCACCCTCCTATTCCAATTGGCCCCTCTTGTTCGTTTTTTTCCAACACATTCTTTTTTAATTCTTTGTAATTGTGGTTTCTAAATTTCTTGGGCTGTATGAAGCCCCAAACATCTTCCAGGTGGATATTGGTGGCCTCTCTTCTAATCCAACTAGATTATTTTGTATGTTTTCATGTCAACACATCTTGCTGTACTTCCAGGGCCGTTTTGGGGCCCTAAACATTGTTTTTTTGGCTCACCATACTCAAAGTATAGACAGAGTCAAAGTTTGACAGTGGAATGTGTCTCTCTCTGAAATACCTTTCCAACGGGCTATCACGCTCCTAAAACAAAGGTCGTATGCAAAAGTTACGACCCTAGGAAGTTGAGGTACCAACTTACACCAGCTTACCCATAGGGGCCCACATGAATTTTGGCGTTTCACCTTCTAGGCTTAGGTTTTTGGATGTCTAGGGTTTTGGCATTAATGAGTAATATCAAAAAGGCCTCTGTAACCTCATTGTAATCCATTATTCTCAGACGGATTCACGTAGCAGCCACATCTCTTCTTAGAGATAGCTACCACCATTCGAGCAAGTGTTTCGGTTTTGCAGTTTTACAGTTTCAACCTATTTCATTATTCAATAGAAGATATTGTTCACTAGATATCTGTGTTATTCTTTATATCTCTGTGTTTATTGTATTCAGTCTGTTAACCAGTTTGTTCTGCTCCTAAATACGGATTAGTGGGACAAGATCAATCAATGTAGGACATAGTTCTACCTTACTTATTTCTCAAAACTATTTAGAATTAGGATGGACACCTCATTTCCATAGGGGGTAGCTAGAGGGTGAAATTGAATAACACAATTATTATTATGATTTCAAGATCTAGACTTTGATTATTTTTCAATACTTTATTGTGACATTGGTTTTGAATAGACCTAACCAAGGAGTTTTGACAATGCAATTCTTGGGTATATATATATATATAATTTATTTTTGCATAATGCCATCATAGTGTGAACAATTATGCCTTATACATCCTTAGTATTCTTAATGTATGTATGGTGGTTTCTTTAACAACAATTCATTCTTCATTGATATTGAACCCTAATTATAGCTTGTGAAATGTTCTTTAGTCCTCGATTTTACATAAAGTTCTTCATTGTTTTGGTCATTTTCTAGAGAGCATGCCTCTAAGTACTCCCTGTTTGGTTATTAATACTAGATGTCCATCTGTGTCCTATTGAATTTTCTTTGGTCATTAATATAATTTCTTTCTTTCTTTTTCTCTCCCTCTCAATTGAAATTGCCACAATTTTTCAAACTTGTGTTTATAACATAGTCTCAATTGCTAGGATTCAATGTCACTTGCTTGTCTACTTGAGCATTTCATAGCAAGGCATAGATAGACTAGGATAAAATATCCCCTTTAAATTCAACACCAATCTCTGCTATAACAAGTAGTACATCACTTCTCTCATGAAGTAATTTGATGAGTTCGTTGAATAGATAGATCGTTGTTAATCTCCACAAAATCGATGTAGAAGAGATAAAGGTTGTGAAAAATAATACAAAAAAGCCTTTTGGTGGCCTTGTAGAACTGATTTCTTGGCTAAGATCAATAGTGTTTATTGTCAATTAAACAACATAGGATGGTAGGTTGATCTTTTTTTGAAGGGAATTATCAATTAAAGTTGGAGCCCATTAACTAAGAGAATGGCATGTGAAAATTTTGGCCTAAATTCCAATGGAAGAAGGATCATTTTCTTTCAATCTTATACTAAATGGAACAGGAACATGACCCTTCATTGTTTCATTTAGATGTGGAATAGGAGATCTACTACAAAATCAAGGCATGATTCAAGATAAATAACCACCTAGTATGAGGACTTATGGACTACAAAGGACTATTAAAATCTCAGTGAATGCAAAACTTTTCTTTCAAAATGTTTAAACAAGCCTAAGTTTTCATGAAGAATA